>CAWVNZ010003103.1:0-197671 GCA_963930735.1 Dioctria linearis
AATTATTTTTTGAATAATTTGCTATAGAAAAGGCAATCCCTGGGATATTTAAAATTTGCGACAGTTGAAAATTATTTTTTGAATAATTTACTATAGAAAAGGCAATCCCTGGCGCGATTAAAATTTGCAACAGTAGAAAATTATTTTTTGAATAATTTACTATAGAAAAGGCAATCCCTGGCGTAATTAAAATTTGCGACAGTAAAAAATTATTTTTGAATAATTTACTATAGAAAAGGCAATCCCTGGCGTAATTAAAATTTGCGACAGTAAAAAATTATTTTTTGAATAATTTACTATAGAAAAGGCAATCCCTGGCGTAATTAAAATTTGCGACAGTTGAAAATTATTTTTTGAATAATTTACTATAGAAAAGGCAATCCCTGGGATATTTAAAATTTGCGACAGTAAAAAATTATTTTTTGAATAATTTACTATAGAAAAGGCAATCCCTGGCGTAATTAAAATTTGCGACAGTAGAAAATTAATTTGTGAAAAATTTACCTGGCGAAATTGAAATTTGCGAGAGTAAAAAATTATTTTTTGAATAATTTACTATAGAAAAGGCAATCCCTGGCGCAATTAAAATTTGCGACAGTTGAAAATTATTTTTTGAATAATTTACTATAGAAAAGGCAATCGCTGGGATATTTAAAATTTGCGACAGTAAAAAATTATTTTTTGAATAATTTACTATAGAAAAGGCAATCCCTGGCGTAATTAAAATTTGCGACAGTAAAAAATTATTTTTTGAATAATTTACTATAGAAAAGGCAATCCCTGGCGTAATTAAAATTTGCGACAGTTGAAAATTATTTTTTGAATAATTTACTATAGAAAAGGCAATCCCTGGCGTAATTAAAATTTGCGACAGTTGAAAATTATTTTTTGAATAATTTACTATAGAAAAGGCAATCCCTGGGATATTTAAAATTTGCGACAGTAAAAAATTATTTTTTGAATAATTTACTATAGAAAAGGCAATCCATGGCGTAATTAAAACTTGCGATAGTAAAAAATTATTTTTTGAAAAATTTACTATAGAAAAGCCAATCCCTGGCGAAATTGAAATTTGCGAGAGTAAAAAAATATTTTTTGAATAATTTACTATAGAAAAGGCAATCCCTGGCGCAATTAAAATTTGCGACAGTTGAAAATTATTTTTTTGAATAATTTACTATAGAAAAGGCAATCCCTGGGATATTTAAAATTTGCGACAGTAAAAAATTATTTTTTGAATAATTTACTATAGAAAAGGCAATCCCTGGCGTAATTAAAATTTGCGACAGTAAAAAATTATTTTTTGAATAATTTACTATAGAAAAGGCAATCCCTGGCGTAATTAAAATTTTCGACAGTAGAAACTTATTTTTTGAATAATTTACTATAGAAAAGGCAATCCTGGCCTAATTAAAATTTGCGACAGTAAAAAAATATTTTTTGAATAATTTACTATAGAAAAGGCAATCCCTGGCGTAATTAAAATTTGTGACAGTAAAAAATTATTTTTTGAGGCAATCCCTGGCGTAATTAAAATTTGCGACAGTTGAAAATTATTTTTTGAATAATTTACTATAGAAAAGGCAATCGCTGGCGTAATTAAAATTTGCGACAGTAGAAAATTAATTTGTGAAAAATTTACCTGGCGAAATTGAAATTTGCGAGAGTAAAAAAATATTTTTTTAATAATTTGCTATAGAAAAGGCAATCCCTGGCGCAATTAAAATTTGCGACAGTTGAAAATTATTTTTTGAATAATTTACTATAGAAAAGGCAATCCTGGGATATTTAAAATTTGCGACAGTAAAAAATTATTTTTTGAATAATTTACTATAGAAAAGGCAATCCCTGGCGTAATTAAAACTTGCCATAGTAAAAAATTATTTTTTGAAAAATTTACTATAGAAAAGGCAATCCCTGGCGTAATTAAAATTTGCGACAGAATAAAATTATTTTTTGAATAATTTACTGTAGAAAAGTCAATCCCTGGCGCACTTAAGATTTGTGACAGTATAAAATTATTTTGTGAATAATTTACTATAGAAAAGGCAATCCCTGGCGTAATTAAAATTTGCGACAGTATAAAATTATTTTTTGAATAATTTACTATAGAAAAGGCAATCCCTGGGATATTTAAAATTTGCGACAGTAAAAAATTATTTTTTGAATAATTTACTATAGAAAAGGCAATCCCTGGCGTAATTAAAATTTGCGACAGTAAAAAATTATTTTTTGAATAATTTACTATAGAAAAGGCAATCCCTGGCGTAATTAAAATTTTCGACAGTAGAAAATTATTTTTTGAATAATTTACTATAGAAAAGGCAATCCCTGGCCTAATTAAAATTTGCGACAGTAAAAAAATATTTTTTGAATAATTTACTATAGAAAAGGCAATCCCTGGCGTAATTAAAATTTGTGACAGTAAAAAATTATTTTTTGAGGCAATCCCTGGCGTAATTAAAATTTGCGACAGTTGAAAATTATTTTTTGAATAATTTACTATAGAAAAGGCAATCGCTGGCGTAATTAAAATTTGCGACAGTAGAAAATTAATTTGTGAAAAATTTACCTGGCGAAATTGAAATTTGCGAGAGTAAAAAAATATTTTTTTAATAATTTGCTATAGAAAAGGCAATCGCTGGCGCAATTAAAATTTGCGACAATTGAAAATTATTTTTTGAATAATTTACTATAGAAAAGGCAATCCCCTGGGATATTTAAAATTTGCGACAGTAAAAAATTATTTTTTGAATAATTTACTATAGAAAAGGCAATCCCTGGCGTAATTAAAACTTGCGATAGTAAAAAATTATTTTTTGAAAAATTTACTATAGAAAAGGCAATCCCTGGCGTAATTAAAATTTGCGAAAGAATAAAATTATTTTTTGAATAATTTACTGTAGAAAAGTCAATCCCTGGCGCACTTAAGATTTGTGACAGTATAAAATTATTTTTTGAATAATTTACTATAGAAAAGGCAATCCCTGGCGTAATTAAAATTTGCGACAGTATAAAATTATTTTTTGAATAATTTACTATAGAAAAGGCAATCCCTGGCGCACTTAAAATTTGCGACAGTAGAAAATTATTTTTGAAAAGTTTACTATAGAAAAGGCAATCCCTGGCGCAATTAAAATTTGCGACAGTAAAAAATTATTTTTTGAATAATTTACTATAGAAAAGGCAATCCCTGGCGCAATTAAAATTTGCGACAGTAAAAAATTATTTTTTGAATAATTTACTATAGAAAAGGCAATCCCTGGCGCAATTAAAATTTGCGACAGTAAAAAATTATTTGTCGCAAAATTTACTGTAGAAAAGGCAATCCCTGGTGCAATTAAAACTTGCGATAGTAAAAAATAATTTTTTGAATAATTTACTATAGAAAAGGCAATCCCTGGCGTAATTAAAACTTGCGATAGTAAAAAATTATTTTTTGAAAAATTTACTATAGAAAAGGCAATCCCTGGCGTAATTAAAATTTTCGACAGTAAAAAATTAATATTTTGAAAAATTTACTGTAGAAAAGGCAATCCCTGGCGTAATTAAAATTTGCGACAGTAGAAAATTATTTTGTGAAAAATTTACCTGGCGAAATTGAAATTTGCGAGAGTAAAAAATTATTTTTTGAATAATTTACTATAGAAAAGGCAATCCCTGGCGCAATTAAAATTTGCGACAGTTGAAAATTATTTTTTGAATAATTTACTATAGAAAAGGCAATCCCAGGGATATTTAAAATTTGCGACAGTAAAAAATTATTTTTTGAATAATTTACTATAGAAAAGGCAATCCCTGGCGTAATTAAAATTTGCGACAGTAAAAAATTATTTTTTGAATAATTTACTATAGAAAAGGCAATCCCTGGGATATTTAAAATTTGCGAAAGTAAAAAATTATTTTTTGAATAATTTACTATAGAAAAGGCAATCCCTGGGATATTTAAAATTTGCGACAGTAAAAAATTATTTTTTGAATAATTTACTATAGAAAAGGCAATCCCTGGCGTAATTACAATTTGCGACAGTAGAAAATTATTTTTTGAATAATTTACTGTAGAAAAGGCAATCCCTGGCGCAATTAAAACTTGCGATAGTAAAAAATTATTTTTTGAATAATTTACTATAGAAAAGGCAATCCCTGGCGTAATTAAAACTTGCGATAGTAAAAAATTATTTTTTGAGAAATTTACTATAGAAAAGGCAATCCCTGGCGTAATTAAAATTTTCGACAGTACAAAATTCATATTTTGAAAAATTTACTGTAGAAAATGCAATACCTGGCGTAATCAAAATTTGCGACAGTAGAAAATTATTTTTTGAAAAATTTACCTGGCGAAATTGAAATTTGCAAGAGTAAAAAATTATTTTTTGAATAATTTACTATAGAAAAGGCAATCCCTGGCGCAATTAAAATTTGCGACAGTTGAAAATTATTTTTTGAATAATTTACTATAGAAAAGGCAATCCCTGGCGTAATTAAAATTTGCGACAGTTGAAAATTATTTTTTGAATAATTTACTATAGAAAAGGCAATCCCCGGGATATTTAAAATTTGCGACAGTAGAAAATTATTTTTTGAATAATTTACTATAAAAAGGCAATCCCTGGCGTAATTAAAATTTGCGACAGTAGAAAATTATTTTTTGAAAAGTTTACTATAGAAAAGGCAATCCCTGGCGCAATTAAAATTTGCGACAGTAAAAAATTATTTTTTGAATAATTTACTATAGAAAAGGCAATCCCTGGCGCAATTAAAATTTGCGACAGTACAAAATTATTTTTTGAATAATTTACTATAGAAAAGGCAATCCCTGGCGCAATTAAAATTTGCGACAGTAAAAAATTATTTTTTGAATAATTAACTATAGAAAAGGCAATCCCTGGCGCAATTAAAATTTGCAACAGTAGAAAATTATTTTTTGAATAATTTACTATAGAAAAGGTAATCCCTGGCGGATTTGAAATTTGCGACAGTAGAAAATTATTTTTTGAATACTTTACTATAGAAAAGGCAATCCCTGGCGTAATTAAATTTTGCGACAGTAGAAAATTATTTTTTGAATAATTTACTATAGAAAAGGCAATCCCTGGCGTAATTAAAATTTGCGACAGTAAAAAATTATTTTTGAATAATTTACTATAGAAAAGGCAATCCCTGGCGTAATTAAAATTTGCGACAGTAAAAAATTATTTTTTGAATAATTTACTATAGAAAAGGCAATCCCTGGCGTAATTAAAATTTGCGACAGTTGAAAATTATTTTTTGAATAATTTACTATAGAAAAGGCAATCCCTGGGATATTTAAATTTTGCGACAGTAGAAAATTATTTTTTGAATAATTTACTATAGAAAAGGCAATCCCTGGCGTAATTAAAATTTGCTACAGTAGAAAATTAATTTGTGAAAAATTTACCTGGCGAAATTGAAATTTGCGAGAGTAAAAAATTATTTTTTGAATAATTTACTATAGAAAATGCAATCCCTGGCGCAATTAAAATTTGCAACAGTTGAAAATTATTTTTTGAATAATTTACTATAGAAAAGGCAATCCCTGGGATATTTAAAATTTGCGACAGTAAAAAATTATTTTTTGAATAATTTACTGTAGAAAAGGCAATCCCTGGGATATTTAAAATTTGCGACAGTAAAAAAATATTTTTTGAATAATTTACTGTAGAAAAGGCAATCCCTGGCGCACTTAAAATTTGCGACAGTTGAAAATTATTTTTTGAATAATTTACTATAGAAAAGGCAATCCCTGGCGTAATTAAAATTTGCGACAGTAGCAAATTATTTTTTGAATAATTTACTATAGAAAAGGCAATCCCTGGCGTAATTAAAATTTGCGACAGTAGAAAATTATTTTTTGAAAAGTTTACTATAAAAAAGGCAATCCCTGGCGCAATTAAAATTTGCGACAGTTGAAAATTATTTTTTGAATAATTTACTATAGAAAAGGCAATCCCTGGCGTAATTAAAATTTGCGACAGTAGAAAATTAATTTGTGAAAAATTTACCTGGCGAAATTGAAATTTGCGAGATTAAAAAATTATTTTTTGAATAATTTACTATAGAAAAGGCAATCCCTCGCGCAATTAAAATTTGCGACAGTTGAAAATTATTTTTTGAATAATTTACTATAGAAAAGGCAATCCCTGGGATATTTAAAATTTGCGACAGTAAAAAATTATTTTTTGAATAATTTACTATAGAAAAGGCAATCCCTGGCGTAATTAAAATTTTCGACAGTAAAAAATTATTTTTTGAATAATTTACTATAGAAAAGCAATCCCTGGCGCAATTAAAATTTGCAACAGTAGAAAATTATTTTTTGAATAATTTACTATATAAAAGGCAATCCCTGGGATATTTAAAATTTGCGACAGTAAAAAATTATTTTTTGAATAATTTACTATAGAAAAGGCAATCCCTGGCGTAATTAAAATTTGCGACAGTAGAAAATTAATTTGTGAAAAATTTAC
The DNA here is from genome assembly GCA_963930735.1 of Dioctria linearis. Classification (NCBI taxonomy): domain Eukaryota; kingdom Metazoa; phylum Arthropoda; class Insecta; order Diptera; family Asilidae; genus Dioctria; species Dioctria linearis. The sequence continues at coordinate 6,489 of CAWVNZ010003103.1, forward strand.
CTGGCGAAATTGAAATTTTCGAGAGTAAAAAATTATTTTTTGAATAATTTACTATAGAAAAGGCAATCCCTGGCGCAATTAAAATTTGCGACAGTTGAAAATTATTTTTTGAATAATTTACTATAGAAAAGGCAATCCCTGGGATATTTAAAATTTGCGACAGTAAAAAATTATTTTTTGAATAATTTACTATAGAAAAGGCAATCCCTGGCGTAATTAAAATTTGCGACAGCTGAAAATTATTTTTTGAATAATTTACTATAGAAAAGGCAATCCCTGGCGTAATTAAAATTTGCGACAGTTGAAAATTAATTTGTGAAAAATTTACCTGGCGAAATTGAAATTTGCGAGAGTAAAAAATTATTTTTTGAATAATTTACTATAGAAAAGGCAATCCCTGCCCCAATTAAAATTTGCGACAGTAAAAAATTATTTTTTGAATAATTTACTATAGAAAAGGCAATCCCTGGCGTAATTAAAATTTGCGACAGTGAAAAAATATTTTTTGAATAATTTACTATAGAAAAGGCAATCCCTGGCGTAATTAAAATTTGCGACAGTTGAAAATTATTTTTTGAATAATTTACTATAGAAAAGGCAATCCCTGGCGTAATTAAAATTTGCGACAGTAAAAAATTATTTTTTGAATAATTTACTATAGAAAAGGCAATCCCTGGCGTAATTAAAATTTGCGACAGTAGAAAATTATTTTTTGAATAATTTACTATAGAAAAGGCAATCCCTGGCGTAATTAAAATTTGCGACAGTTGAAAATTATTTTTTGAATAATTTACTATAGAAAAGGCAATCCCTGGGATATTTAAAATTTGCGACAGTAAAAAATTATTTTTTGAATAATTTACTATAGAAAAGGCAATCCCTGGCGTAATTAAAATTTGCGACAGTTGAAAATTATTTTTTGAATAATTTACAATAGAAAAGGCAATCCCTGGCGTAATTAAAATTTGCGACAGTTGAAAATTAATTTGTGAAAAATTTACCTGGCGAAATTGAAATTTTCGAGAGTAAAAAATTATTTTTTGAATAATTTACTATAGAAAAGGCAATCCCTGGCGCAATTAAAATTTGCGACAGTTGAAAATTATTTTTTGAATAATTTACTATAGAAAAGGCAATCCCTGGGATATTTAAAATTTGCGACAGTAAAAAATTATTTTTTGAATAATTTACTATAGAAAAGGCAATCCCTGGCGTAATTAAAATTTGCGACAGTTGAAAATTATTTTTTGAATAATTTACTATAGAAAAGGCAATCCCTGGCGTAATTAAAATTTGCGACAGTTGAAAATTAATTTGTGAAAAATTTACCTGGCGAAATTGAAATTTGCGAGAGTAAAAAATTATTTTTTGAATAATTTACTATAGAAAAGGCAATCCCTGCCCCAATTAAAATTTGCGACAGTAAAAAATTATTTTTTGAATAATTTACTATAGAAAAGGCAATCCCTGGCGTAATTAAAATTTGCGACAGTAAAAAAATATTTTTTGAATAATTTACTATAGAAAAGGCAATCCCTGGCGTAATTAAAATTTGCGACAGTTGAAAATTATTTTTTGAATAATTTACTATAGAAAAGGCAATCCCTGGCGTAATTAAAATTTGCGACAGTAAAAAATTATTTTTTGAATAATTTACTATAGAAAAGGCAATCCCTGGCGTAATTAAAATTTGCGACAGTAGAAAATTATTTTTTGAATAATTTACTATAGAAAAGGCAATCCCTGGCGTAATTAAAATTTGCGACAGTAGAAAATTATTTTTTGAATAATTTACTATAGAAAAGGCAATCCCTGGCGCAATTAAAATTTGCGACAGTTGAAAATTATTTTTTGAATATTTTACTATAGAAAAGGCAATCCCTGGCGTAATTAAAATTTGCGACAGTAGAAAATTAATTTGTGAAAAATTTACCTGGCGAAATTGAAATTTGCGAGAGTAAAAAATTATTTTTTGAAAAGTTTACTATAGAAAAGGCAATCCCTGGCGCAATTAAAATTTGCGACAGTTGAAAATTATTTTTTGAATAATTTACTATAGAAAAGGCAATCCCTGGCATAATTAAAATTTGCGACAGTAGAAAATTATTTTTTGAATAATTTACTATAGAAAAGGCAATCCCTGGCGCAATTAAATTTTGCGACAGTAGAAAATTATTTTTTGAATAATTTACTATAGAAAAGGCAATCCCTGGCGTAATTAAAATTTGCGACAGTAAAAAATTATTTTTTTAATAATTTACTATAGAAAAGGCAATCCCTGGCGTAATTAAAATTTGCGACAGTTGAAAATTATTTTTTGAATAATTTACTATAGAAAAGAAATCCCTGGCGTAATTAAAATTTGCGACAGTTGAAAATTATTTTTTGAATAATTTACTATAGAAAAGGCAATCCCTGGGATATTTAAAATTTGCGACAGTAAAAAATTATTTTTTGAATAATTTACTATAGAAAAGGCAATACCTGGAATATTTAAAATTTGCGACAGTAAAAAATTATTTTTTGAATAATTTACTATAGAAAAGGCAATCCCTGGCGTAATTAAAATTTGCGACAGTAGAAAATTAATTTGTGAAAAATTTACCTGGCGAAATTGAAATTTGCGAGAGTAAAAAATTATTTTTTGAATAATTTACTATAGAAAAGGCAATCCCTGGCGCAATTAAAATTTGCGACAGTTGAAAATTATATTTTGAATAATTTACTATAGAAAAGGCAATCCCTGGCGTAATTAAAATTTGCGACAGTTGAAAATTATTTTTTGAATAATTTACTATAGAAAAGGCAATCCCTGGGATATTTAAAATTTGCGACAGTAGAAAATTATTTTTTGAATAATTTACTATAGAAAAGGCAATCCCTGGCGTAATTAAAATTTGCGACAGTAGAAAATTATTTATTGAAAAGTTTACTATAGAAAAGGCAATCCCTGGCGCAATTAAAATTTGCGACAATAAAAAATTATTTTTTGAATAATTTACTATAGAAAAGGCAATCCCTGGCGCAATTAAAATTTGCGACAGTACAAAATTATTTTTTGAATAATTTACTATAGAAAAGGCAATCCCTGGCGCAATTAAAATTTGCTACAGTAAAAAATTATTTTTTGAATAATTAACTATAGAAAAGGCAATCCCTGGCGCAATTAAAATTTGCAACAGTAGAAAATTATTTTTTGAATAATTTACTAGAGAAAAGGCAATCCCTGGCGGATTTGAAATTTGCGACAGTAGAAAATTATTTTTTGAATAATTTACTATAGAAAAGGCAATCCCTGGCGTAATTAAATTTTGCGACAGTAGAAAATTATTTTTTGAATAAGTTACTATAGAAAAGGCAATCCCTGGCGTAATTAAAATTTGCGACAGTAGAAAATTATTTTTTGAATAATTTACTATAGAAAAGGCAATCCCTGGCGTAATTAAAATTTGCGACTGTAAAAAATTATTTTTTGAATAATTTACTATAGAAAAGGCAATCCCTGGCGTAATTAAAATTTGCGACAGTAAAAAATTATTTTTTGAATAATTTACTATAGAAAAGGCAATCCCTGGCGTAATTAAAATTTGCGACAGTTGAAAATTATTTTTTGAATAATTTACTATAGAAAAGGCAATCCCTGGGATATTTAAAATTTGCGACAGTAAAAAATTATTTTTTGAATAATTTACTATAGAAAAGGCAATCCCTGGGATATTTAAAATTTGCGACAGTAAAAAATTATTTTCTGAATAATTTACTGTAGAAAAGGCAATCCCTGGCGCACTTAAAATTTGCAACAGTTGAAAATTATTTTTTGAATAATTTACTATAGAAAAGGGAATCCCTGGGATATTTAAAATTTGCGACAGTAAAAAATTATTTTTTGAATGATTTACTATAGAAAAGGCAATCCCTGGCGTAATTAAAATTTGCGACAGTAGAAAATTAATTTGTGAAAAATTTACCTGGCGAAATTGAAATTTGCGAGAGTAAAAAATTATTTTTTGAATAATTTACTATAGAAAAGGCAATCCCTGGCGCAATTAAAATTTGCGACAGTTGAAAATTATTTTTTGAATAATTTACTATAGAAAAGGCAATCCCTGGGATATTTAAAATTTGCGACAGTAAAAAATTATTTTTTGAATAATTTACTATAGAAAAGGCAATCCTTGGGATATTTAAAATTTGCTACAGTAAAAAATTATTTTTTGAATAATTTACTGTAGAAAAGGCAATCCCTGGCGCACTTAAAATTTGCGACAGTTGAAAATTATTTTTTGAATAATTTACTATAGAAAAGGCAATCCCTGGCGTAATTAAAATTTGCGACAGTAGAAAAGTATTTTTTGAATAATTTACTATAGAAAAGGCAATCCCTGGCGTAATTAAAATTTGCGACAGTAGAAAATTATTTTTTGAAAAGTTTACTATAGAAAAGGCTATCCCTGGCGCAATTAAAATTTGCGACTTTTGAAAATTATTTTTTGAATAATTTACTATAGAAAAGGCAATCCCTGGCGTAATTAAAATTTGCGACAGTAGAAAATTAATTTGTGAAAAATTTACCTGGCGAAATTGAAATTTGCGAGAGTAAAAAATTATTTTTTGAATAATTTACTGTAGAAAAGTCAATCCCTCGCGCAATTAAAATTTGCGACAGTTGAAAATTATTTTTTGAATAATTTACTATAGAAAAGGCAATCCCTGGGATATTTAAAATTTGCGACAGTAAAAAATTATTTTTTGAATAATTTACTATAGAAAAGGCAATCCCTGGCGTAATTAAAATTTTCGACAGTAAAAAATTATTTTTTGAATAATTTACTATAGAAAAGCAATCCCTGGCGCAATTAAAATTTGCAACAGTCGAAAATTATTTTTTGAATAATTTACTATAGAAAAGGCAATCCCTGGGATATTTAAAATTTGCGACAGTAAAAAATTATTTTTTGAATAATTTACTATAGAAAAGGCAATCCCTGGCGTAATTAAAATTTGCGACAGTAGAAAATTAATTTGTGAAAAATTTACCTGGCGAAATGGAAATTTTCGAGAGTAAAATATTATTTTTTGAATAATTTACTATAGAAAAGGCAATCCTGGCGCAATTAAAATTTGCGACAGTTGAAAATTATTTTTTGAATAATTTACTATAGAAAAGGCAATCCCTGGGATATTTAAAATTTGCGACAGTAAAAAATTATTTTTTGAATAATTTACTGTAGAAAAGGCAATCCCTGGCGTAATTAAAATTTGCGACAGTTGAAAATTATTTTTTGAATAATTTACTATAGAAAAGGCAATCCCTGGCGTAATTAAAATTTGCGACAGTTGAAAATTAATTTGTGAAAAATTTACCTGGCGAAATTGAAATTTGCGGGAGTAAAAAATTATTTTTTGAATAATTTACTATAGAAAAGGCAATCCCTGGCCCAATTAAAATTTGCGACAGTAAAAAATTATTTTTTGAATAATTTACTATAGAAAAGGCAATCCCTGGCGTAATTAAAATTTGCGACAGTAAAAAAATATTTTTTGAATAATTTACTATAGAAAAGGCAATTTTTGGCGTAATTAAAATTTGCGACAGTTGAAAATTATTTTTTGAATAATTTACTATAGAAAAGGCAATCCCTGGCGTAATTAAAATTTGCGACAGTAAAAAATTATTTTTTGAATAATTTACTATAGAAAAGGCAATCCCTGTCGTAATTAAAATTTGCGACAGTAGAAAATTATTTTTTGAATAATTTACTATAGAAAAGGCAATCCCTGGCGTAATTAAAATTTGCGACAGTAGAAAATTATTTTTTGAATAATTTACTATAGAAAAGGCAATCCCTGGCGCAATTAAAATTTGCGACAGTTGAAAATTATTTTTTGAATAATTTACTATAGAAAAGGCAATCCCAGGCGTAATTAAAATTTGCGACAGTAGAAAATTAATTTGTGGAAAATTTACCTGGCGAAATTGAAATTTGCGAGAGTAAAAAATTATTTTTTGAAAAGTTTACTATAGAAAAGGCAATCCCTGGCGCAATTAAAATTTGCGACAGTTGAAAATTATTTTTTGAATAATTTACTATAGAAAAGGCAATCCCTGGCGTAATTAAAATTTGCGACAGTTGAAAATTTATTTTTTGAATAATTTACTATAGAAAAGGCAATCCCTTCCGTAATTAAAATTTGCGAGATTAGAAAATTATTTTTTGAATAATTTACTATAGAAAAGGCAATCCCTGGCGTAATTAAAATTTGCGACAGTAGAAAATTATTTTTTGAATAATTTACTATAAAAAAGGCAATCCCTGGCGGATTTGAAATTTGCGACAGTCGAAAATTATTTTTTGAATAATTTACTATAGAAAAGGCAATCCCTGGGATATTTAAAATTTGCGACAGTAAAAAATTATTTTTTGAATAATTTACTATAGAAAAGGCAATCCCTGGCGCAATTAAAATTTGCAACAGTAGAAAATTATTTATTGAATAATTTACTGTAGAAAAGGCAATCCCTGGCGCACTTAAAATTTGCGACAGTAGAAAATTATTTTTTGAATAATTTACTATGGAAAAGGCAATCCCTGGCGTAATTAAAATTTGCGACAGTAGAAAATTAATTTGTGAAAAACTTACCTGGCGAAATTGAAATATGCGAGAGTAAAAAATTATTTTTTGAATAATTTACTATAGAAAAGGCAATCCCTGGCGCAACTAAAATTTGCGACAGTTGAAAATTATTTTTTGAATAATTTACTATAGAAAAGGCAATCCCTGGGATATTTAAAATTTGCGACAGTAAAAAATTATTTTATGAATAATTTACTATAGAAAAGGCAATCCCTGGCGTAATTAAAATTTGCGACAGTAAAAAATTATTTTTTGAATAATTTACTATAGAAAAGGCAATCCCTGGCGCAATTAAAATTTGCGACAGTAGAAAATTATTTTTTGAATAATTTACTATAGAAAAGGCAATCCCTGGCGCAATTAAAATTTGCGACAGTAGAAAATTATTTTTTGAATAATTTACTATAGAAAAGGCAATCCCTGGCGTAATTAAAATTTGCGACAGTAAAAAATTATTTTTTGAATAATTTACTATAAAAAAGGCAATCACTGGCATAATTAAAATTTTCGACAGTTGAAAAATATTTTTTGAATAATTTACTATAGAAAAGGCAATCCCTGGCGTAACTAAAATTTGCGACAGTTGAAAATTATTTTTTGAATAATTTACTATAGAAAAGGCAATCCCTGGGATATTTAAAATTTGCGACAGTAAAAAATTATTTTTTGAATAATTTACTATAGAAAAGGCAATCCCTGGGATATTTAAAATTTGCGACAGTAAAAAATTATTTTTTGAATAATTTACTATAGAAAAGGCAATCCCTGGCGTAATTAAAATTAGCGACAGTTGAAAATTATTTTTTGAATAATTTACTATAGAAAAGGCAATCCCTGAGATATTTAAAATTTGCGACAGTAAAAAATTATTTTTTGAATAATTTACTATAGAAAAGGCAATCCCTGGGATATTTAAAATTTGCGACAGTAAAAAATTATTTTTTGAATAATTTACTATAGAAAAGGCAATCCCTGGCGTAATTACAATTTGCGACAGTAGAAAATTATTTTTTGAATAATTTACTATAGAAAAGGCAATCCCTGGCGCAATTAAAATTTGCGACTGTAAAAAATTATTTTTTGAATAATTTACTATAGAAAAGGCAATCCCTGGCGTAATTAAAATTTGCGACAGTTGAAAATTATTTTTTGAATAATTTACTATAGAAAAGGCAATAACTGGCGTAATTAAAATTTGCGACAGTAAAAAATTATTTTTTGAATAATTTACTATAGAAAAGGTAATCCCTGGCGCAATTAAAATTTGCGACAGTAGAAAATTATTTTTTGAATAATTTACTATAGAAAAGGCAATCCCTGGCGCAATTAAAATTTGCGACAGTAGAAAATTATTTTTTGAATAATTTACTATAGAAAAGGCAATCCCTGGCGTAATTAAAATTTGCGACAGTAAAAAATTATTTTTTGAATAATTTACTACAGAAAAGGCAATCACTGGCGTAATTAAAATTTGCGACAGTTGAAAATTATTTTTTGAATAATTTACTATAGAAAAGGCAATCCCTGGCGTAATTAAAATTTGCGACAGTTGAAAGTTATTTTTTGAATAATTTGCTATAGAAAAGGCAATCCCTGGGATATTTAAAATTTGCGATAGTAAAAATTTATTTTTTGAATAATTTACTATAGAAAAGGCAATCCCTGGGTTATTTAAAATTTGCGACAGTAAAAAATTATTTTTTGAATAATTTACTATAGAAAAGGCAATCCCTGGCGTAATTAAAATTTGCGACAGTTGAAAATTATTTTTTGAATAATTTACTATAGAAAAAGCAATCCCTGGGATATTTAAAATTTGCGACAGTAAAAAATTATTTTTTGAATAATTTACTATAGAAAAGGCAATCCCTGGCATATTTAAAATTTGCGACAGTAAAAAATTATTTTTTGCATAATTTACTATAGAAAAGGCAATCCCTGGCGTAATTACAATTTGCGACAGTAGAAAATTATTTTTTGAATAATTTACTGTAGAAAAGGCAATCCCTGGCGCAATTAAAACTTGCGATAGTAAAAAATTATTTTTTGAATAATTTACTATAGAAAAGGCAATCCCTGGCGTAATTAAAATTTGCGACAGTAAAAAAATATTTTTTGAATAATTTACTATAGAAAAGGCAATTTTTGGCGTAATTAAAATTTGCGACAGTTGAAAATTATTTTTTGAATAATTTACTATAGAAAAGGCAATCCCTGGCGTAATTAAAATTTGCGACAGTAAAAAATTATTTTTTGAATAATTTACTATAGAAAAGGCAATCCCTGGCGTAATTAAAATTTGCGACAGTAGAAAATTATTTTTTGAATAATTTACTATAGAAAAGGCAATTCCTGGCGTAATTAAAATTTGCGACAGTAGAAAATTATTTTTTGAATAATTTACTATAGAAAAGGCAATCCCTGGCGCAATTAAAATTTGCGACAGTTGAAAATTATTTTTTGAATAATTTACTATAGAAAAGGCAATCCCAGGCGTAATTAAAATTTGCGACAGTAGAAAATTAATTTGTGGAAAATTTACCTGGCGAAATTGAAATTTGCGAGAGTAAAAAATTATTTTTTGAAAAGTTTACTATAGAAAAGGCAATCCCTGGCGCAATTAAAATTTGCGACAGTTGAAAATTATTTTTTGAATAATTTACTATAGAAAAGGCAATCCCTGGCGTAATTAAAATTTGCGACAGTTGAAAATTTATTTTTTGAATAATTTACTATAGAAAAGGCAATCCCTGGCGTAATTAAAATTTGCGACAGTAGAAAATTATTTTTTGAAAAGTTTACTATAGAAAAGGCTATCCCTGGCGCAATTAAAATTTGCGACTTTTGAAAATTATTTTTTGAATAATTTACTATAGAAAAGGCAATCCCTGGCGTAATTAAAATTTGCGACAGTAGAAAATTAATTTGTGAAAAATTTACCTGGCGAAATTGAAATTTGCGAGAGTAAAAAATTATTTTTTGAATAATTTACTGTAGAAAAGTCAATCCCTCGCGCAATTAAAATTTGCGACAGTTGAAAATTATTTTTTGAATAATTTACTATAGAAAAGGCAATCCCTGGGATATTTAAAATTTGCGACAGTAAAAAATTATTTTTTGAATAATTTACTATAGAAAAGGCAATCCCTGGCGTAATTAAAATTTTCGACAGTAAAAAATTATTTTTTGAATAATTTACTATAGAAAAGCAATCCCTGGCGCAATTAAAATTTGCAACAGTCGAAAATTATTTTTTGAATAATTTACTATAGAAAAGGCAATCCCTGGGATATTTAAAATTTGCGACAGTAAAAAATTATTTTTTGAATAATTTACTATAGAAAAGGCAATCCCTGGCGTAATTAAAATTTGCGACAGTAGAAAATTAATTTGTGAAAAATTTACCTGGCGAAATGGAAATTTTCGAGAGTAAAAAATTATTTTTTGAATAATTTACTATAGAAAAGGCAATCCCTGGCGCAATTAAAATTTGCGACAGTTGAAAATTATTTTTTGAATAATTTACTATAGAAAAGGCAATCCCTGGGATATTTAAAATTTGCGACAGTAAAAAATTATTTTTTGAATAATTTACTGTAGAAAAGGCAATCCCTGGCGTAATTAAAATTTGCGACAGTTGAAAATTATTTTTTGAATAATTTACTATAGAAAAGGCAATCCCTGGCGTAATTAAAATTTGCGACAGTTGAAAATTAATTTGTGAAAAATTTACCTGGCGAAATTGAAATTTGCGAGAGTAAAAAATTATTTTTTGAATAATTTACTATAGAAAAGGCAATCCCTGGCCCAATTAAAATTTGCGACAGTAAAAAATTATTTTTTGAATAATTTACTATAGAAAAGGCAATCCCTGGCGTAATTAAAATTTGCGACAGTAAAAAAATATTTTTTGAATAATTTACTATAGAAAAGGCAATTTTTGGCGTAATTAAAATTTGCGACAGTTGAAAATTATTTTTTGAATAATTTACTATAGAAAAGGCAATCCCTGGCGTAATTAAAATTTGCGACAGTAAAAAATTATTTTTTGAATAATTTACTATAGAAAAGGCAATCCCTGGCGTAATTAAAATTTGCGACAGTAGAAAATTATTTTTTGAATAATTTACTATAGAAAAGGCAATCCCTGGCGTAATTAAAATTTGCGACAGTAGAAAATTATTTTTTGAATAATTTACTATAGAAAAGGCAATCCCTGGCGCAATTAAAATTTGCGACAGTTGAAAATTATTTTTTGAATAATTTACTATAGAAAAGGCAATCCCAGGCGTAATTAAAATTTGCGACAGTAGAAAATTAATTTGTGGAAAATTTACCTGGCGAAATTGAAATTTGCGAGAGTAAAAAATTATTTTTTGAAAAGTTTACTATAGAAAAGGCAATCCCTGGCGCAATTAAAATTTGCGACAGTTGAAAATTATTTTTTGAATAATTTACTATAGAAAAGGCAATCCCTGGCGTAATTAAAATTTGCGACAGTTGAAAATTTATTTTTTGAATAATTTACTATAGAAAAGGCAATCCCTTCCGTAATTAAAATTTGCGAGATTAGAAAATTATTTTTTGAATAATTTACTATAGAAAAGGCAATCCCTGGCGTAATTAAAATTTGCGACAGTAGAAAATTATTTTTTGAATAATTTACTATAAAAAAGGCAATCCCTGGCGGATTTGAAATTTGCGACAGTCGAAAATTATTTTTTGAATAATTTACTATAGAAAAGGCAATCCCTGGGATATTTAAAATTTGCGACAGTAAAAAATTATTTTTTGAATAATTTACTATAGAAAAGGCAATCCCTGGCGCAATTAAAATTTGCAACAGTAGAAAATTATTTATTGAATTATTTACTGTAGAAAAGGCAATCCCTGGCGCACTTAAAATTTGCGACAGTAGAAAATTATTTTTTGAATAATTTACTATGGAAAAGGCAATCCCTGGCGTAATTAAAATTTGCGACAGTAGAAAATTAATTTGTGAAAAACTTACCTGGCGAAATTGAAATATGCGAGAGTAAAAAATTATTTTTTGAATAATTTACTATAGAAAAGGCAATCCCTGGCGCAACTAAAATTTGCGACAGTTGAAAATTATTTTTTGAATAATTTACTATAGAAAAGGCAATCCCTGGGATATTTAAAATTTGCGACAGTAAAAAATTATTTTATGAATAATTTACTATAGAAAAGGCAATCCCTGGCGTAATTAAAATTTGCGACAGTAAAAAATTGTTTTTTGAATAATTTACTATAGAAAAGGCAATCCCTGGCGCAATTAAAACTTGCGATAGTAAAAAATTATTTTTTGAATAATTTACTATAGAAAAGGCAATCCCTGGCGTAATTAAAACTTGCGATTGTAAAAAATTATTTTTTGAAAAATTTACTATAGAAAAGGCAATCCCTGGCGTAATTAAAATTTTCGACAGTAAAAAATTAATATTTTGAAAAATTTACTGTAGAAAAGGCAATCCCTGTCGTAATTAAAATTTGCGACAGTAGAAAATTATTTTTTGAATAATTTACTATAGAAAAGGCAATCCCTGGCGTAATTAAAATTTGCGACAGTAAAAAATTATTTTTGAATAATTTACTATAGAAAAGGCAATCCCTGGCGCAATTAAAATTTGCGACAGTAGAAAATTATTTTTTGATTAATTTACTATAGAAAAGGCATTCCCTGGCGTAATTAAAATTTGCGACAGTAAAAAATTATTTTTTGAATAATTTACTATAGAAAAGGCAATCCCTGGCGTAATTAAAATTTGCGACAGTTGAAAATTATTTTTTGAATAATTTACTATAGAAAAGGCAATCCCTGGCGTAATTAACATTTGCGACAGTTGAAAATTATTTTTTGAATAATTTACTATAGAAAAGGCAATCCCTGGGATATTTAAAATTTGCGACAGTTGAAAATTATTTTTTGAATAATTTACTATAGAAAAGGCAATCCCTGGCGCAATTAAAATTTGCGACAGTTGAAAATTATTTTTTGAATAATTTACTATAGAAAAGGCAATCCCTGGCGCAATTAAAATTTGCGACAGTTGAAAATTATTTTTTGAATAATTTACTATAGAAAAGGCAATCCCTGGGATATTTAAAATTTGCGACAGTAAAAAATTATTGTTTGAATAATTTACTATAGAAAAGGCAATCCCTGGCGTAATTAAAATTTGCGACAGTAAAAAATTATTTTTTGAATAATTTACTATAGAAAAGGCAATCCCTGGGATATTTAAAATTTGCGACAGTTGAAAATTATTTTTTGAATAATTTACTATAGAAAAGGCAATCCCTGGCGCAATTAAAATTTGCAACAGTAGAAAATTATTTTTTGAATAATTTACTATAGAAAAGGCAATCCCTGGCGTAAATAAAATTTGCGACAGTAACAAATTATTTTTTGAATAATTTACTATAGAAAAGGCAATCCCTGGCGTAATTAAAATTTGCGACAGTAAAAAATTATTTTTTGAATAATTTACTATAGAAAAGGCAATCCCTGTCGTAATTAAAATTTGCGACAGTTGAAAATTATTTTTTGAATAATTTACTATAGAAAAGGCAATCCCTGGGATATTTAAAATTTGCGACAGAAAAAAATTATTTTTTGAATAATTTACTATAGAAAAGGCAATCCCTGGCGTAATTAAAATTTGCGACAGTAGAAAATTAATTTGTGAAAAATTTACCTGGCGAAATTGAAATTTGCGAGAGTAAAAAATTATTTTTTGAATAATTTACTATAGAAAAGGCAATCCCTGGCGCAATTAAATTTTGCGACAGTTGAAAATTATTTTTTGAAAAATTTACTATAGAAAAGGCAATCCCTGGGATATTTAAAATTTGCGACAGTATAAAATTATTTTTTGAATAATTTACTATAGAAAAGGCAATCCCTGACGTAATTAAAATTTGCGACAGTAAAAAATTATTTTTTGAATAATTTACTATAGAAAAGGCAATCCCTGGCGTAATTAAAACTTGCGATAGTAAAAAATTATTTTTTGAAAAATTTACTATAGAAAAGGCAATCCCTGGCGTAATTAAAATTTGCGACAGTATAAAATTATTTTTTGAATAATTTACTGTAGAAAAGGCAATCTCTGGCGCACTTAAAATTTGCGACAGTATAAAATTATTTTTTGAATAATTTACTATAGAAAAGGCAATCCCTGACGTAATTAAAATTTGCGACAGTAGAATATTATTTTTTGAATAATTTACTATAGAAAAGGCAATACCTGGCGTAATTAAAATTTGCGACTGTAGAAAATTATTTTTTGAAAAGTTTACTATAGAAAAGGCAATCCCTGGCGCAATTAAAATTTGCGACAGTAGAAAATTAATTTGTGAAAAATTTACCTGGCGAAATTGAAATTTGCGAGAGTAAAAAATTATTTTTTGAATAATTTACTATAGAAAAGGCAATCCCTGGCGCAATTAAATTTTGCGACAGTTGAAAATTATTTTTGGAAAAATTTACTATAGAAAAGGCAATCCCTGGGATATTTAAAATTTGCGACAGTATAAAATTATTTTTTGAATAATTTACTATAGAAAAGGCAATCCCTGGCGTAATTAAAATTTGCGACAGTAAAAAATTATTTTTTGAATAATTTACTATAGAAAAGGCAATCCCTGGCGTAATTAAAACTTGCGATAGTAAAAAATTATTTTTGAAAAATTTACTATAGAAAAGGCAATCCCTGGCGTAATTAAAATTTGCGACAGTATAAAATTATTTTTTGAATAATTTACTGTAGAAAAGGCAATCTCTGGCGCACTTAAAATTTGCGACAGTATAAAATTATTTTTTGAATAATTTACTATAGAAAAGGCAATCCCTGACGTAATTAAAATTTGCGACAGTAGAATATTATTTTTTGAATAATTTACTATAGAAAAGGCAATCCCTGGCGTAATTAAAATTTGCGACAGTTGAAAATTATTTTTTGAATAATTTACTATAGAAAAGGCAATCCCTGGGATATTTAAAATTTGTGCGACAGTTAAATTATTTTTTGAATAATTTACTATAGAAAAGGCAATCCCTGGCGCAATTAAAATTTGCTACAGTTGAAAATTATTTTTTGAATAATTTACTATAGAAAAGGCAATCCCTGGGATATTTAAAATTTGCGACAGTAAAAAATTATTTTTTGAATAATTTACTATAGAAAAGGCAATCCCTGGCGTAATTAAAATTTGCGACAGTTGAAAATTATTTTTTGAATAATTTACTATAGAAAAGGCAATCCCTGGCGCAATTAAAATTTGCGACAGTTGAAAATTATTTTTTGAATAATTTACTATAGAAAAGGCAATCCCTGGGATATTTAAAATTTGCGACAGTAAAAAATTATTGTTTGAATAATTTACTATAGAAAAGGCAATCCCTGGCGTAATTAAAATTTGCGACAGTAAAAAATTATTTTTTGAATAATTTACTATAGAAAAGGCAATCCCTGGGATATTTAAAATTTGCGACAGTTGAAAATTATTTTTTGAATAATTTACTATAGAAAAGGCAATCCCTGGCGCAATTAAAATTTGCAACAGTAGAAAATTATTTTTTGAATAATTTACTATAGAAAAGGCAATCCCTGGCGTAAAAAAAATTTGCGACAGTAACAAATTATTTTTTGAATAATTTACTATAGAAAAGGCAATCCCTGGCGTAATTAAAATTTGCGACAGTAAAAAATTATTTTTTGAATAATTTACTATAGAAAAGGCAATCCCTGGCGTAATTAAAATTTGCGACAGTTGAAAATTATTTTTTGAATAATTTACTATAGAAAAGGCAATCCCTGGGATATTTAAAATTTGCGACAGTAAAAAATTATTTTTTGAATAATTTACTATAGAAAAGGCAATCCCTGGCGTAATTAAAATTTGCGACAGTAGAAAATTAATTTGTGAAAAATTTACCTGGCGAAATTGAAATTTGCGAGAGTAAAAAATTATTTTTTGAATAATTTACTATAGAAAAGGCAATCCCTGGCGCAATTAAATTTTGCGACAGTTGAAAATTATTTTTTGAAAAATTTACTATAGAAAAGGCAATCCCTGGGATATTTAAAATTTGCGACAGTATAAAATTATTTTTTGAATAATTTACTATAGAAAAGGCAATCCCTGGCGTAATTAAAATTTGCGACAGTAAAAAATTATTTTTTGAATAATTTACTATAGAAAAGGCAATCCCTGGCGTAATTAAAACTTGCGATAGTAAAAAATTATTTTTTGAAAAATTTACTATAGAAAAGGCAATCCCTGGCGTAATTAAAATTTGCGACAGTATAAAATTATTTTTTGAATAATTTACTGTAGAAAAGGCAATCTCTGGCGCACTTAAAATTTGCGACAGTATAAATTATTTTTTGAATAATTTACTATAGAAAAGGCAATACCTGACGTAATTAAAATTTGCGACAGTAGAATATTATTTTTTGAATAATTTACTATAGAAAAGGCAATCCCTGGCGTAATTAAAATTTGCGACTGTAGAAAATTATTTTTTGAAAAGTTTACTATAGAAAAGGCAATCCCTGGCGCAATTAAAATTTGCGACAGTAAAAAATTATTTTTTGAATAATTTACTATAGAAAAGGCAATCCCTGGCGCAATTAAAATTTGCGACAGTAAAAAATTATTTTTTGAATAATTTACTATAGAAAAGGCAATCCCTGGCGCAATTAAAATTTGCGACAGTAAAAATTATGTTTTGCAAAATTTACTGTAGAAAAGGCAATCCCTGGCGCAATTAAAACTTGCGATAGTAAAAAATTATTTTTTGAATAATTTACTACAGAAAAGGCAATCCCTGGCGGATTTGAAATTTGCGACAGTAGAAAATTATTTTTTGAATAATTTACTATAGAAAAGGCAATCCCTGGCGTAAATAAAATTTGCGACAGTAACAAATTATTTTTTGAATAATTTACTATAGAAAAGGCAATCCCTGGCGTAATTAAAATTTGCGACAGTTGAAAATTATTTTTTGAATAATTTACTATAGAAAAGGCAATCCCTGGGATATTTAAAATTTGCGACAGTAAAAAATTATTTTTTGAATAATTTACTATAGAAAAGGCAATCCCTGGGATATTTAAAATTTGCGACAGTAAAAAATTATTTTTTGAATAATTTACTATAGAAAAGGCAATCCCTGGCGTAATTAAAATTTGCGACAGTTGAAAATTATTTTTTGAATAATTTACTATAGAAAAAGCAATCCCTGGGATATTTAAAATTTGCGACAGTAAAAAATTATTTTTTGAATAATTTACTATAGAAAAGGCAATCCCTGGGATATTTAAAATTTGCGACAGTAAAAAATTATTTTTTGAATAATTTACTATAGAAAAGGCAATCCCTGGCGTAATTACAATTTGCGGCAGTAGAAAATTATTTTTTGAATAATTTACTGTAGAAAAGGCAATCCCTGGGATATTTAAAATTTGCGACAGTAAAAAATTATTTTTTGAATAATTTACTATAGAAAAGGCAATCCCTGGCGTAATTAAAATTTGCGACAGTAAAAAATTATTTTTTGAATAATTTACTATAGAAAAGGCAATCCCTGGGATATTTGAAATTTGCGACAGTTGAAAATTATTTTTTGAATAATTTACTATAGAAAAGGCAATCCTGGCGTAAATAAATTTTGCGACAGTAACAAATTATTTTTTGAATAATTTACTATAGAAAAGGCAATCCCTGGCGTAATTAAAATTTGCGACAGTAAAAAATTATTTTTTGAATAATTTACTATAGAAAAGGCAATCCCTGGCGTAATTAAAATTTGCGACAGTTGAAAATTATTTTTTGAATAATTTACTATAGAAAAGGCAATCCCTGGGATATTTAAAATTTGCGACAGTAAAAAATTATTTTTTGAATAATTTACTATAGAAAAGGCAATCCCTGGCGTAATTAAAATTTGCGACAGTAGAAAATTAATTTGTGAAAAATTTACCTGGCGAAATTGAAATTTGCGAGAGTAAAAAATTATTTTTTGAATAATTTAGTATAGAAAAGGCAATCCCTGGCGCAATTAAATTTTGCGACAGTTGAAAATTATTTTTTGAAAAATTTACTATAGAAAAGGCAATCCCTGGGATATTTAAAATTTGCGACAGTATAAAATTATTTTTTGAATAATTTACTATAGAAAAGGCAATCCCTGGCGTAATTAAAATTTGCGACAGTAAAAAATTATTTTTTGGATAATTTACTATAGAAAAGGCAATCCCTGGCGTAATTAAAACTTGCGATAGTAAAAAATTATTTTTTGAAAAATTTACTATAGAAAAGGCAATCCCTGGCGTAATTAAAATTTGCGACAGTATAAAATTATTTTTTGAATAATTTACTGTAGAAAAGGCAATCCCTGGCGCACTTAAAATTTGCGACAGTATAAAATTATTTTTTGAATAATTTACTATAGAAAAGGCAATCCCTGACGTAATTAAAATTTGCGACAGTAGAATATTATTTTTTGAATAATTTACTGTAGAAAAGGCAATCCCTGGCGTAATTAAAATTTGCGACAGTAGAAAATTATTTTTTGAAAAGTTTACTATAGAAAAGGCAATCCCTGGCGCAATTAAAATTTGCGACAGTAAAAAATTATTTTTTGAATAATTTACTATAGAAAAGGCAATCCCTGGCGCAATTAAAATTTGCGACAGTAAAAAATCATTTTTTGAATAATTTACTATAGAAAAGGCAATCCCTGGCGCAATTAAAATTTGCGACAGTAAAAATTATGTTTTGCAAAATTTACTGTAGAAAAGGCAATCCCTGGCGCAATTAAAACTTGCGATAGTAAAAAATTATTTTTTGAATAATTTACTACAGAAAAGGCAATCCCTGGCGGATTTGAAATTTGCGACAGTAGAAAATTATTTTTTGAATAATTTACTATAGAAAAGGCAATCCCTGGCGTAAATAAAATTTGCGACAGTAACAAATTATTTTTTGAATAATTTACTATAGAAAAGGCAATCCCTGGCGTAATTAAAATTTGCGACAGTTGAAAATTATTTTTTGAATAATTTACTATAGAAAAGGCAATCCCTGGGATATTTAAAATTTGCGACAGTAAAAAATTATTTTTTGAATAATTTACTATAGAAAAGGCAGTCCCTGGCGCAATTAAAATTTGCGACAGTAGAAAATTATTTTTTGAATAATTTACTATAGAAAAGGCATTCCCTGGCGTAATTAAAATTTGCGACAGTAAAAAATTATTTTTTGAATAATTTACTATAGAAAAGGCAATCCCTGGCGTAATTAAAATTTGCGACAGTTGAAAATTATTTTTTGAATAATTTACTATAGAAAAGGCAATCCCTGGCGTAATTAAAATTTGCGACAGTTGAAAATTATTTTTTGAATAATTTACTATAGAAAAGGCAATCCCTGGGATATTTAAAATTTGCGACAGTTGAAAATTATTTTTTGAATAATTTACTATAGAAAAGGCAATCCCTGGCGCAATTAAAATTTGCGACAGTTGAAAATTATTTTTTGAATAATTTACTATAGAAAAGGCAATCCCTGGGATATTTAAAATTTGCGACAGTAAAAAATTATTTTTTGAATAATTTACTATAGAAAAGGCAATCCCTGGCGTAATTAAAATTTGCGACAGTTGAAAATTATTTTTTGAATAATTTACTATAGAAAAGGCAATCCCTGGCGCAATTAAAATTTGCGACAATTGAAAATTATTTTTTGAATAATTTACTATAGAAAAGGCAATCCCTGGGATATTTAAAATTTGCGACAGTAAAAAATTATT
This sequence comes from Dioctria linearis, assembly GCA_963930735.1. Classification (NCBI taxonomy): domain Eukaryota; kingdom Metazoa; phylum Arthropoda; class Insecta; order Diptera; family Asilidae; genus Dioctria; species Dioctria linearis. The sequence goes on from CAWVNZ010003103.1 coordinate 25,966, forward strand.
TTTTGAATAATTTACTATAGAAAAGGCAATCCATGGCGTAATTAAAATTTGCGACAGTAAAAAATTATTTTTTGAATAATTTACTATAGAAAAGGCAATCCCTGGGATATTTAAAATTTGCGACAGTTGAAAATTATTTTTTGAATAATTTACTATAGAAAAGGCAATCCCTGGCGCAATTAAAATTTGCAACAGTAGAAAATTATTTTTTGAATAATTTACTATAGAAAAGGCAATCCCTGGCGTAAATAAAATTTGCGACAGTAACAAATTATTTTTTGAATAATTTACTATAGAAAAGGCAATCCCTGGCGTAATTAAAATTTGCGACAGTAAAAAATTATTTTTTGAATAATTTACTATAGAAAAGGCAATCCCTGGCGTAATTAAAATTTGCGACAGTTGAAAATTATTTTTTGAATAATTTACTATAGAAAAGGCAATCCCTGGGATAATTAAAATTTGCGACAGTAAAAAATTATTTTTTGAATAATTTACTATAGAAAAGGCAATCTCTGGCGTAATTAAAATTTGCGACAGTAGAAAATTAATTTGTGAAAAATTTACCTGGCGAAATTGAAATTTGCGAGAGTAAAAAATTATTTTTTGAATATTTTACTATAGAAAAGGCAATCAATCCCTGGCGCAATTAAATTTTGCGACAGTTGAAAATTATTTTTTGAATAATTTACTATAGAAAAGGCAATCCCTGGGATATTTAAAATTTGCGACAGTAAAAAATTATTTTTTGAATAATTTACTATAGAAAAGGCAATCCCTGGCGCAATTAAAATTTGCGACAGTAAAAATTATTTTTTGCAAAATTTACTGCAGAAAAGGCAATCCCTGGCGCAATTAAAACTTGCGATAGTAAAAAATTATTTTTTGAATAATTTACTACAGAAAAGGCAATCCCTGGCGGATTTGAAATTTGCGACAGTAGAAAATTATTTTTTGAATAATTTACTATAGAAAAGGCAATCCCTGGCGTAATTAAAATTTGCGACAGTAGAAAATTATTTTTTGAATAATTTACTATAGAAAAGGCAATCCCTGGCGTAATTAAAATTTTCGACAGTAAAAAATTATTTTTTGAATAATTTACTATAGAAAAGGCAATCCCTGGCGCAATTAAAATTTGCGACAGTTGAAAATTATTTTTTGAATAATTTACTATAGAAAAGGCAATCCCTGGGATATTTAAAATTTGCGACAGTACAAAATTATTTTTTGAATAATTTACTATAGAAAAGGCAATCCCTGGCGTAATTAAAATTTGCCACAGTAAAAAATTATTTTTTGGATAATTTACTATAGAAAAGGCAATCCCTGGCGCAACTAAAGTTTGCGAGAGTAGCAAATTATTTTTTGAATAATTTACTATAGAAAAGGCAAACCCTGGCGCAATTAAAATTTGCGACAGTAGAAAATTATTTTTTGAATAATTTACTATAGAAAAGGCAATCCCTGGCGTAATTAAAATTTGCGACAGTAGAAAATTATTTTTTGAATAATTTACTATAGAAAAGGCAATCCCTGGCGTAATTAAAATTTGCGACAGTTGAAAATTATTTTTTGAATAATTTACTATAGAAAAGGCAATCCCTGGCGGATTTGAAATTTGCGACAGTAGAAAATTATTTTTTGAATAATTTACTATAGAAAAGGCAATCCCTGGCGTAATTAAAATTTGCGACAGTAGAAAATTATTTTTTGAATAATTTACTATAGAAAAGGCAATACCTGGCGTAATTAAAATTTGCGACAATAGAAAATTATTTTTTGAATAATTTACTATAGAAAAGGCAATCCCTGGCGTAATTAAAATTTGCGACAGTAAAAAATTATTTTTTGAATAATTTTACTATAGAAAAGGCAATCCCTGGCGTAATTAAAATTTGCGACAGTTGAAAATTATTTTTTGAATAATTTACTATAGAAAAGGCAATCCCTGGCGTAATTAAAATTTGCGACAGTTGAAGATTATTTTTCGAATAATTTACTATAGAAAAGGCAATCAATCGCAATCAATCCCTGGGATATTTAAAATTTGCGACAGTTGAAAATTATTTTTTGAATAATTTTCTATAGAAAAGGCAATCCCTGGCGTAATTAAAATTTGCGACAGTAGAAAATTAATTTGTGAATAATTTACTATAGAAAAGGCAATCCCTGGCGTAATTAAAATTTGCGACAGTAGAAAATTATTTTTTGAATAATTTACTATAGAAAAGGCAATCCCTGGCGCAATTAAAATTTGCGACAGTTGAAAATTATTTTTTGAATAATTTACTATAGAAAAGGCAATCCCTGGCGTAATTAAAATTTGCGACAGTAGAAAATTAATTTGTGAAATATTTACCTGGCGAAATTGAAATTTGCGAGAGTAAAAAATTATTTTTTGAAAAGTTTACTATAGAAAAGGCAATCCCTGGCGCAATTAAAATTTGCGACAGTTGAAAATTATTTTTTGAATAATTTACTATAGAAAAGGCAATCCCTGGCGTAATTAAAATTTGCGACAGTAGAAAATTATTTTTTGAATAATTTACTATAGAAAAGGCAATCCCTGGCGTAATTAAAATTTGCGACAGTAGAAAATTATTTTTTGAATAATTTACTATAGAAAAGGCAATCCCTGGCGTAATTAAAATTTGCGACAGTAGAAAATTATTTTTTGAATAATTTACTATAGAAAAGGCAATCCCTGGCGGATTTGTAATTTGCGACAGTCGAAAATTATTTTTTGAATAATTTACTATAGAAAAGGCAATCCCTGGTATATTTAAAATTTGCGACAGTAAAAAATTATTTTTTGAATAATTTACAATAGAAAAGGCAATCCCTTGCGAATTAAAATTTGCAACAGTAGAAAATTATTTTTTGAATAATTTACTGTAGAAAAGGCAATCCCTGGCGCACTTAAAATTTGCGACAGTAGAAAATTATTTTTTGAATAATTTACTATAGAAAAGGCAATCCCTGGCGTAATTAAAATTTGCGACAGTAGAAAATTATTTTTTGAATAATTTACTATAGAAAAGGCAATCCCTGGCGTAATTAAAATTTGCGACAGTTGAAAATTATTTTTTGAATAATTTACTATAGAAAAGGTAATCCCTGGCTCAATTAAAATTTGCGACAGTAGAAAATTATTTTTTGAATAATTTACTATAGAAAAGGCAATCCCTGGCGCAATTAAAATTTGCGACAGTAGAAAATTATTTTTTGAATAATTTACTATAGAAAAGGCAATCCCTGGCGTAATTAAAATTTGCGACAGTAAAAAATTATTTTTTGAATAATTTACTATAGAAAAGGCAATCCCTGGCGTAATTAAAATTTGCGACAGTCGAAAATTATTTTTTGAATAATTTACTATAGAAAAGGCAATCCCTGGTATATTTAAAATTTGCGACAGTAAAAAATTATTTTTTGAATAATTTACTATAGAAAAGGCAATCCCTGGCGAATTAAAATTTGCAACAGTAGAAAATTATTTTTTGAATAATTTACTGTAGAAAAGGCAATCCCTGGCGCACTTAAAATTTGCGACAGTAGAAAATTATTTTTTGAATAATTTACTATAGAAAAGGCAATCCCTGGCGTAATTAAAATTTGCGACAGTAGAAAATTATTTTTTGAATAATTTACTATAGAAAAGGCAATCCCTGGCGTAATTAAAATTTGCGACAGTTGAAAATTATTTTTTGAATAATTTACTCTAGAAAAGGTAATCCCTGGCTCAATTAAAATTTGCGACAGTAGAAAATTATTTTTTGAATAATTTACTATAGAAGAGGCAATCCCTGGCGCAATTAAAATTTGCGACAGTAGAAAATTATTTTTTGAATAATTTACTATAGAAAAGGCAATCCTTGGCGTAATTAAAATTTGCGACAGTAAAAAATTATTTTTTGAATAATTTACTATAGAAAAGGCAATCCCTGGCGTAATTAAAATTTGCGACAGTTGAAAATTATTTTTTGAATAATTTACTATAGAAAAGGCAATCCCTGGGATATTTAAAATTTGCGACAGTAAAAAATAATTTTTTGAATAATTTCCTATAGAAAAGGCAATCCCTGGGATATTTAAAATTTGCGACAGTAAAAATTTATTTTTTGAATAATTTACTATACAAAAGGCAATCCCTGGCGTAATTAAAATTTGCGACCGTTGAAAATTATTTTTTGAATAATTTACTATAGAAAAGGCAATCCCTGGCGCACTTAAAATTTGCGACAGTAGAAAATTATTTTTTGAATAATTTACTATAGAAAAGGCAATCCCTGGCGTAATTAAAATTTGCGACAGTAGAAAATTAATTTGTGAAAAATTTACCAAGCGAAATTGAAATTTGCGAGAGTAAAAAATTATTTTTTGAATAATTTACTATAGAAAAGGCAATCCCTGGCGCAATTAAAATTTGCGACAGTTGAAAATTATTTTTTGAATAATTTACTATAGAAAAGGCAATCCCTGGGATATTTAAAATTTGCGACAGTACAAAATTATTTTTTGAATAATTTACTATAGAAAAGGCAATCCCTGGCGTAATTAAAATTTGCGACAGTAAAAAATTATTTTTTGGATAATTTACTATAGAAAAGCCAATCCCTGGCGCAACTAAAGTTTGCGAGAGTAGCAAATTATTTTTTGAATAATTTACTATAGAAAAGGCAATCCCTGGCGCAATTAAAATTTGCGACAGTAGAAAATTATTTTTTGAATAATTTACTATAGAAAAGGCAATCCCTGGCGTAATTAAAATTTGCGACAGTAGAAAATTATTTTTTGAATAATTTACTATAGAAAAGGCAATCCCTGGCGTAATTAAAATTTGCGACAGTTGAAAATTATTTTTTGAATAATTTACTATAGAAAAGGCAATCCCTGGCGGATTTGAAATTTGCGACAGTAGAAAATTATTTTTTGAATAATTTACTATAGAAAAGGCAATCCCTGGCGTAATTAAAATTTGCGACAGTAGAAAATTATTTTTTGAATAATTTACTATAGAAAAGGCAATCCCTGGCGTAATTAAAATTTGCGACAATAGAAAATTATTTTTTGAATAATATACTATAGAAAAGGCAATCCCTGGCGTAATTAAAATTTGCGACAGTAAAAAATTATTTTTTGAATAATTTACTATAGAAAAGGCAATCTCTGGCGTAATTAAAATTTGCGACAGTTGAAAATTATTTTTTGAATAATTTACTATAGAAAAGGCAATCCCTGGCGTAATTAAAATTTGCGACAGTTGAAAATTATTTTTTGAATAATTTACTATAGAAAAGGCAATCCCTGGGATATTTAAAATTTGCGACAGTTGAAAATTATTTTTTGAATAATTTACTATAGAAAAGGCAATCCCTGGCGTAATTAAAATTTGCGACAGTAGAAAATTAATTTGTGAATAATTTACTATAGAAAAGGCAATCCCTGGCGTAATTAAAATTTGCGACAGTGGAAAATTATTTTTTGAATAATTTACTATAGAAAAGGCAATCCCTGGCGCAATTAAAATTTGCGACAGTTGAAAATTATTTTTTGAATAATTTACTATAGAAAAGGCAATCCCTGGCGTAATTAAAATTTGCGACAGTAGAAAATTAATTTGTGAAAAATTTACCTGGCGAAATTGAAATTTGCGAGAGTAAAAAATTATTTTTTGAAAAGTTTACTATAGAAAAGGCAATCCCTGGCGCAATTAAAATTTGCGACAGTTGAAAATTATTTTTTGAATAATTTACTATAGAAAAGGCAATCCCTGGCGTAATTAAAATTTGCGACAGTAGAAAATTATTTTTTGAATAATTTACTATAGAAAAGGCAATCCCTGGCGTAATTAAAATTTGCGACAGTATAAAATTATTTTTTGAATAATTTACTATAGAAAAGGCAATACCTGGCGTAATTAAAATTTGCGACAGTAGAAAATTATTTTTTGAATAATTTACTATAGAAAAGGCAATCCTTGGCGGATTTGAAATTTGCGACAGTCGAAAATTATTTTTTGAATAATTTACTATAGAAAAGGCAATCCCTGGGATATTTAAAATTTGCGACAGTAAAAAATTATTTTTTGAATAATTTACTATAGAAAAGGCAATCCCTGGCGAATTAAAATTTGCAACAGTCGAAAATTATTTTTTGAATAATTTACTGTAGAAAAGGCAATCCCTGGCGTAATTAAAATTTGCGACAGTAGAAAATTATTTTTTGAATAATTTACTATAGAAAAGGCAATCCCTGGCGTAATTAAAATTTGCGACAGTAAAAAATTATTTTTTGAATAATTTACTATAGAAAAGGCAATCCCTGGCGTAATTAATATTTGCGACAGTCGAAAATTATTTTTTGAATAATTTACTATAGAAAAGGCAATCCCTGGGATATTTAAAATTTGCGACAGTAAAAAATTATTTTTTGAATAATTTACTATAGAAAAGGCAATCCCTGGCGAGTTAAAATTTGCAACAGTAGAAAATTATTTTTTGAATAATTTACTGTAGAAAAGGCAATCCCTGGCGCACTTAAAATTTGCGACAGTAGAAAATTATTTTTTGAATAATTTACTATAGAAAAGGCAATCCCTGGTGTAATTAAAATTTGCGACAGTAGAAAATTATTTTTTGAATAATTTACTATAGAAAAGGCAATCCCTGGCGTAATTAAAATTTGCGACAGTTGAAAATTATTTTTTGAATAATTTACTATAGAAAAGGTAATCCCTGGCTCAATTAAAATTTGCGACAGTAGAAAATTATTTTTTGAATAATTTACTATAGAAAAGGCAATCCCTGGCGCAATTAAAATTTGCGACAGTAGAAAATTATTTTTTGAATAATTTACTATAGAAAAGGCAATCCCTGGCGTAATTAAAATTTGCGACAGTAAAAAATTATTTTTTGAATAATTTAGTATAGAAAAGGCAATCCCTGGCGTAATTAAAATTTGCGACAGTTGAAAATTATTTTTTGAATAATTTACTATAGAAAAGGCAATCGCTGGCGTAATTAAAATTTGCGACAGTTGAAAATTATTTTTTGAATAATTTACTATAGAAAAGGCAATCCCTGGGATATTTAAAATTTGCGACAGTAAAAAATTATTTTTGAATAATTTACTATAGAAAAGGCAATCCCTGGGATATTTAAAATTTGCGACAGTAAAAAAATATTTTTTGAATAATTTACTATAGAAAAGGCAATCCCTGGCGTAATTAAAATTTGCGACCGTTGAAAATTATTTTTTGAATAATTTACTATAGAAAAGGCAATCCCTGGGATATTTAAAATTTGCGACAGTAAAAAATTATTTTTTGAATAATTTACTATAGAAAAGGCAATCCCTGGGATATTTAAAATTTGCGACAGTAAAAAATTATTTTTTGAATAATTTACTATAGAAAAGGCAATCCCTGGCGTAATTACAATTTGCGACAGTAGAAAATTATTTTTTGAATAATTTACTGTAGAAAAGGCAATCCCTGGCGCAATTAAAACTTGCGATAGTAAAAAATTATTTTTTGAATAATTTACTATAGAAAAGGCAATCCCTGGCGTAATTAAAACTTGCGATAGTAAAAAATTATTTTTTGAAAAATTTACTATAGAAAAGGCAATCCCTGGCGTAATTAAAATTTTCGACAGTAAAAAATTAATATTTTGAAAAATTTACTGTAGAAAAGGCAATCCCTGGCGTAATTAAAATTTGTGACAGTATAAAATTATTTTTTGAATAATTTACTATAGAAAAGGCAATCCCTGGCGTAATTAAAATTTGCGACAGTAAAAAATTATTTTTTGAATAATTTACTATAGAAAAGGCAATCCCTGGCGCAATTAAAATTTGCGACAGTAGAAAATTATTTTCTGAATAATTTACTATAGAAAAGGCATTCCTTTTCGTAATTATAATTTGCGACAGTAAAAAATTATTTTTTGAATAATTTACTATAGAAAAGGCAATCCCTGGCGTAATTAAAATTTGCGACAGTTGAAAATTATTTTTTGAATAATTTACTATAGAAAAGCCAATCCCTGGTGTAATTAAAATTTGCGACAGTTGAAAATTATTTTTTGAATAATTTACTATAGAAAAGGCAATCCCTGGGATATTTAAAATTTGCGACAGTTGAAAATTATTTTTTGAATAATTTACTATAGAAAAGGCAATCCCTGGCGTAATTAAAATTTGCGACAGTTGAAAATTATTTTTTGAATAATTTACTATAGAAAAGGCAATCCCTGGCGCAATTAAAATTTGCAACAGTAGAAAATTATTTTTTGAATAATTTACTATAGAATAGGCAATCCCTGGCGTAATTAAAATTTGCGACAGTAAAAAATTATTTTTTGAATAATTTACTATAGAAAAGGCAATCCCTGGCGTAATTAAAATTTGCGACAGTTGAAAATTATTTTTTGAATAATTTACTAAAGAAAAGGCAATCCCTGGGATATTTAAAATTTGCGACAGTAAAAAATTATTTTTTGAATAATTTACTATAGAAAAGGCAATCCCTGGCGTAATTAAAATTTGCGACAGTAGAAAATTAATTTGTGAAAAATTTAACTGGCGAAATTGAAATTTGCGAGAGTAAAAAATTATTTTTTGAATAATTTACTATAGAAAAGGCAATCCCTGGCGCAATTAAATTTTGCGACAGTTGAAAATTATTTTTTGAATAATTTACTATAGAAAAGGCAATCCCTGGGATATTTAAAATTTGCGACAGTAAAAAATTATTTTTTGAATAATTTACTATAGAAAAGGCAATCCCTGGCGTAATTAAAATTTGCGACAGTAAAAAATTATTTTTTGAATAATTTACTATAGAAAAGGCAATCCCTGGCGTAATTAAAACTTGCGATAGTAAAAAATTATTTTTTGAAAAATTTACTATAGAAAAGGCAATCCCTGGCGTAATTAAAATTTGCGACAGTATAAAATTATTTTTTGAATAATTTACTGTAGAAAAGGCAATCCCTGGCGTACTTAAAATTTGCGACAGTATAAAATTATTTTTTGAATAATTTACTATAGAAAAGGCAATCCCTGGCGTAATTAAAATTTGCGACAGTAGATAATTATTTTTTGAATAATTTACTATAAAAAAGGCAATCCCTGGCGTAATTAAAATTTGCGACAATAGAAAATAATTTTTTGAAAAGTTTACTATTTAAAGTTTAAAATTTGCGACAGTAAAAAATTATTTTTTGAATAATTTACTATAGAAAAGGTAATCAATGGCGCAATTAAAATTTGCGACAGTAAAAAATTATTTTTTGAATAATTTACTATAGAAAAGGCAATCCCTGGCGCAATTAAAATTTGCGACAGTAAAAAATTATTTTTTGCAAAATTTACTGTAGAAAAGGCAATCCCTGGCGCAATTAAAACTTGCGATAGTAAAAAATTATTTTTTGAATAATTTACTATAGAAAAGGCAATGCCTGGCGGATTTGAAATTTGCGACAGTAGAAAATTATTTTTTGAATAATTTACTATAGAAAAGGCAATCCCTGGCGTAATTAAAATTTGCGACAGTAAAAAATTATTTTTTGGATAATTTACTATAGAAAAGGCAATCCCTGGCGCAACTAAAGTTTGCGAGAGTAGCAAATTATTTTTTGAATAATTTACTATAGAAAAGGCAATCCCTGGCGCAATTAAAATTTGCGACAGTAAAAAATTATTTTTTGAATAATTTACTATAGAAAAGGCAATCTCTGGCGTAATTAAAATTTGCGACAGTTGAAAATTATTTTTTGAATAATTTACTATAGAAAAGGCAATCCCTGGCGTAATTAAAATTTGCGACAGTTGAAAATTATTTTTTGAATAATTTACTATAGAAAAGGCAATCCCTGGGATATTTAAAATTTGCGACAGTTGAAAATTATTTTTTGAATAATTTACTATAGAAAAGGCAATCCCTGGCGTAATTAAAATTTGCGACAGTAGAAAATTAATTTGTGAATAATTTACTATAGAAAAGGCAATCCCTGGCGTAATTAAAATTTGCGACAGTAGAAAATTATTTTTTGAATAATTTACTATAGAAAAGGCAATCCCTGGCGCAATTAAAATTTGCGAGAGTTGAAAATTATTTTTTGAATAATTTACTATAGAAAAGGCAATCCCTGGCGTAATTAAAATTTGCGACAGTAGAAAATTAATTTGTGAAAAATTTACCTGGCGAAATTGAAATTTGCGAGAGTAAAAAATTATTTTTTGAAAAGTTTACTATAGAAAAGGCAATCCCTGGCGCAATTAAAATTTGCGACAGTTGAAAATTATTTTTTGAATAATTTACTATAGAAAAGGCAATCCCTGGCGTAATTAAAATTTGCGACAGTAGAAAATTATTTTTTGAATAATTTACTATAGAAAAGGCAATCCCTCGCGTAATTAAAATTTGCGACAGTATAAAATTATTTTTTGAATAATTTACTATAGAAAAGGCAATACCTGGCGTAATTAAAATTTGCGACAGTAGAAAATTATTTTTTGAATAATTTACTATAGAAAAGGCAATCCCTGGGATATTTAAAATTTGCGACAGTAAAAAATTATTTTTTGAATAATTTACTATAGAAAAGGCAATCCCTGGCGTAATTAAAATTTGCGACAGTAGAAAATTAATTTGTGAAAAATTTAACTGGCGAAATTGAAATTTGCGAGAGTAAAAAATTATTTTTTGAATAATTTACTATAGAAAAGGCAATCCCTGGCGCAATTAAATTTTGCGACAGTTGAAAATTATTTTTTGAATAATTTACTATAGAAAAGGCAATCCCTGGGATATTTAAAATTTGCGACAGTAAAAAATTATTTTTTGAATAATTTACTATAGAAAAGGCAATCCCTGGCGTAATTAAAATTTGCGACAGTAAAAAATTATTTTTTGAATAATTTACTATAGAAAAGGCAATTCCTGGCGTAATTAAAACTTGCGATAGTAAAAAATTATTTTTTGAAAAATTTACTATAGAAAAGGCAATCCCTGGCGTAATTAAAATTTGCGACAGTATAAAATTATTTTTTGAATAATTTACTGTAGAAAAGGCAATCCCTGGCGCACTTAAAATTTGCGACAGTATAAAATTATTTTTTGAATAATTTACTATAGAAAAGGCAATCCCTGGCGTAATTAAAATTTGCGACAGTAGAAAATTATTTTTTGAATAATTTACTATAGAAAAGGCAATCCCTGGCGTAATTAAAATTTGCGACAGTAGAAAATAATTTTTTGAAAAGTTTACTATAGAAAAGGCAATCCCTGGCGCAATTAAAATTTGCGACAGTAAAAAATTATTTTTTGAATAATTTACTATAGAAAAGGCAATCCCTGGCGCAATTAAAATTTGCGACAGTAAAAAATTATTTTTTGCAAAATTTACTGTAGAAAAGGCAATCCCTGGCGCAATTAAAACTTGCGATAGTAAAAAATTATTTTTTGAATAATTTACTATAGAAAAGGCAATCCCTGGCGGATTTGAAATTTGCGACAGTAGAAAATTATTTTTTGAATAATTTACTATAGAAAAGGCAATCCCTGGCGTAATTAAAATTTGCGACAGTAGAAAATTATTTTTTGAATAATTTACTATAGAAAAGGCAATCCCTGGCCTAATTAAAATTTGCGACAGTAGAAAATTATTTTTTGAATAATTTACAATAGAAAAGGCAATCCCTGGCGCACTTAAAATTTGCGACAGTAGAAAATTATTTTTTGAATAATTTACTATAGAAAAGGCAATCCCTGGCGTAATTAAAATTGGCGACAGTAGAAAATTAATTTGTGAAAAATTTACCTGGCGAAATTGAAATTTGCGAGAGTAAAAAATTATTTTTTGAATAATTTACTATAGAAAAGGCAATCCCTGGCGCAATTAAAATTTGCGACAGTTGAAAATTATTTTTTGAATAATTTACTATAGAAAAGGCAATCCCTGGGATATTTAAAATTTGCGACAGTATAAAATTATTTTTTGAATAATTTACTATAGAAAAGGCAATCCCTGGCGTAATCAAAATTTGCGACAGTAAAAAATTATTTTTTGAATAATTTACTATAGAAAAGGCAATCCCTGGCGCAATTAAAATTTGCGAGAGTAGCAAATTATTTTTTGAATAATTTACTATAGAAAAGGCAATCCCTGGCGCAATTAAAATTAGTGACAGTAGAAAATTATTTTTTGAATAATTTACTATAGAAAAGGCAATCCCTGGCGTAATTAAAATTTGCGACAGTAGAAAATTATTTTTTGAATAATTTACTATAGAAAAGGCAATCCCTGGCGTAATTAAAATTTGCGACAGTTGAAAATTATTTTTTGAATAATTTACTATAGAAAAGGCAATCCCTGGCGGATTTGAAATTTGCGACAGTAGAAAATTATTTTTTGAATAATTTACTATAGAAATGGTAATCCCTGGCGTAATTAAAATTTGCGACAGTAGAAAATTATTTTTTGAATAATTTACTATAGAAAAGGCAATCCCTGGCGTAATTAAAATTTGCGACAGTAGAAAATTATTTTTTGAATAATTTACTATAGAAAAGGCAATCCCTGGCGTAATTAAAATTTGCGACAGTAAAAAATTATTTTTTGAATAATTTACTATAGAAAAGGCAATCCCTGGCGTAATTAAAATTTGCGACAGTTGAAAATTATTTTTTGAATAATTTACTATAGAAAAGGCAATCCCTGGGATATTTAAAATTTGCGACAGTTGAAAATTATTTTTTGAATAATTTACTATAGAAAAGGCAATCCCTGGCGTAATTAAAATTTGCGACAGTAGAAAATTAATTTGTGAAAATTTACCTGGCGAAATTGAAATTTGCGAGAGTAAAAAATTATTTTTTGAATAATTTACTATAGAAAAGGCAATCCCTGGCGCAATTAAAATTTTGCGACAGTTGAAAATTATTTCTTGAATAATTTACTATAGAAAATGCAATCCCTGGGATATTTAAAATTTGCGACAGTAAAAAATTATTTTTTGAATAATTTACTATAGAAAAGGCAATCCCTGGGATATTTAAAATTTGCGACAGTAAAAAATTATTTTTTGAATAATTTACTATAGAAAAGGCAATCCCTGGCGTAATTAAAATTTGCGACAGTTGAAAATTATTTTTGAATAATTTACTATAGAAAAGGCAATCCCTGGCGTAATTAAAATTTGCGACAGTAGAAAATTAATTTGTGAAAAATTTACCTGAAGAAATTGAAATTTGCGAGAGTAAAAAATTATTTTTTGAATAATTTACTATAGAAAAGGCAATCCCTGGCGCAATTAAAATTTGCGACAGTTGAAAATTATTTTTTGAATAATTTACTATAGAAAAGGCAATCCCTGGGATATTTAAAATTTGCGACAGTAAAAAATTATTTTTTGAATAATTTACTATAGAAAAGGCAATCCCTGGCGTAATTAAAATTTGCGACAGTAAAAAAATATTTTTTGAATAATTTACTATAGAAAAGGCAATCCCTGGCGCAATTAAAATTTGCAACAGTAGAAAATTATTTTTTGAATAATTTACTATAGAAAAGGCAATCCATGGCGTATTTAAAATTTGCGACAGTAAAAAATTATTTTTTGAATAATTTACTACAGAAAAGGCAATCCCTGGCGTAATTAAAATTTGCGACAGTAAAAAATTATTTTTTGAATAATTTACTATAGAAAAGGCAATCCCTGGCGTAATTAAAATTTGCGACAATTGAAAATTATTTTTTGAATAATTTACTATAGAAAAGGCAGTCCCTGGTATATTTAAAATTTGCGACAGTAAAAAATTATTTTTTGAATAATTTACTATAGAAAAGGCAATCCCTGGCGTAATTAAAATTTGCGACTGTAGAAAATTAATTTGTGAAAAATTTACCTGGCGAAATTGTAATTTGCGACAGTAAAAAATTATTTTTTGAATAATTTACTATAGAAAAGGCAATCCCTGGCGCAATTAAAATTTGCGACAGTTGAAAATTATTTTTTGAATAATTTACTATAGAAAAGGCAATCCCTGGCGTAATTAAAATTTGCGACAGTAGAAAATTATTTTTTGAATAATTTACTATAGAAAAGGCAATCCCTGGCGTAATTAAAACTTGCGACAGTAAAAAATTATTTTTTGAATAATTTACTATAGAAAAGGCAATCCCTGGCGTAATTAAAATTTGCGACAGTAGAAAATTATTTTTTGAATAATTTACTATAGAAAAGGCAATCCCTGGCGTAATTAAAATTTGCGACAGTAGAAAATTAATTTGTGAAAAATTTACCTGGCGTAATTAAAATTTGCGACAGTAGAAAATTTTTTTTGAATAATTTACTATAGAAAAGGCAATCCCTGGCGTAATTAAAATTTGCGACAGTAGAAAATTATTTTTTGAATAATTTACTATAGAAAAGGCAATCCCTGGCGTAATTAAAATTTGCGACAGTAGAAAATTATTTTTTGAATAATTTACTATAGAAAAGGCAATCCCTGGCGTATTTAAAATTTGCGACAGTATAAAATTATTTTTTGAATAATTTACTATAGAAAAGGCAATCCCTGGCGTAATTAAAATTTGCGACAGTAAAAAATTATTTTTTGAATTATTTACTATAAAAAGGCAATCCCTGGCGTAATTAAAATTTGCGACAGTTGAAAATTATTTTTTGAATAATTTACTATAGAAAAGGCAATCCCTGGCGTAATTAAAATTTGCGACAGTAGAAAATTATTTTTTGAATAATTTACTATAGAAAAGGCAATCCCTGGCGTAATTAAAATTTGCGACAGTAGAGAATTATTTTTTGAATAATACACTATAGAAAAGGCAATCCCTGGCGTAATTAAAATTTGCGACAGTAGAGAATTATTTTTGAATAATTTACTATAGAAAAGGCAATCCCTGGCGTATTTAAAATTTGCGACAGTATAAAATTATTTTTTGAATAATTTACTATAGAAAAGGCAATCTCTGGCGTAATTAAAATTTGCGACAGTAAAAAATTATTTTTTGAATAATTTACTATAGAAAAGGCAATCCCTGGCGTAATTAAAATTTGCGACAGTTGAAAATTATTTTTTGAATAATTTACTATAGAAAAGGCAATCCCTGGGATATTTAAAATTTGCGACAGTATAAAATTATTTTTTGTATAATTTACTGTAGAAAAGGCAATCCCTGGCGTAATTAAAATTTGCGACAGTTGAAAATTATTTTTTGAATAATTTACTACAGAAAAGGCGATCCCTGGCGTAATTAAAATTTGCGACAGTAAAAAATTATTTTTTGCAAAATTTACTGTAGAAAAGGCAATCCCTGGCGTATTTAAAATTTGCGACAGTATAAAATTATTTTTTGAATAATTTACTATAGAAAAGGCAATCCCTGGGATATTTAAAATTTGCGACAGTAAAAAATTATTTTTTGAATAATTTACTATAGAAAAGGCAATCCCTGGCGTAATTAAAATTTGCGACAGTAAAAAATTATTTTTTGAATAATTTACTATAGAAAAGGCAATCCCTGGCGTATTTAAAATTTGCGACAGTATAAAATTATTTTTTGAATAATTTACTATAGAAAAGGCAATCCCTGGCGCAATTAAAATTTGCAACAGTAGAAAATTATTTTTTGAATAATTTACTATAGAAAAGGCAATCCCTGGCGTAATTAAAATTTGCGACAGTAGAAAATTATTTTTTGAATAATTTACTATAGAAAAGGCAATCCCTGGCCTAATTAAAATTTGCGACAGTAGAAAATTATTTTTTGAAAAGTTTACTATAGAAAAGGCAATCCCTGGCGCAATTAAAATTTGCGACAGTAGAAAATTATTTTTTGAATAATTTACTATAGAAAAGGCAATCCCTGGCGTAATTAAAATTTGCGACAGTATAAAATTATTTTTTGAATAATTTACTATAGAAAAGGCAATCCCTGGCGCAATTAAAATTTGCAACAGTAGAAAATTATTTTTTGAATAATTTACTATAGAAAAGGCAATCCCTGGTGCAATTAAAATTTGCGACAGTAAAAAATTATTTTTTGAATAATTTACTATAGAAAAGGCAATCCCTGGCGTAATTAAAATTTGCGAGAGTTGAAAATTATTTTTTGAATAATTTACTATAGAAAAGGCAATCCCTGGGATATTTAAAATTTGCGACAGTATAAAATTAATTTTTGTATAATTTACTGTAGAAAAGGCAATCCCTGGCGTAATTAAAATTTGCGACAGTTGAAAATTATTTTTTGAATAATTTACTATAGAAAAGGCGATCCCTGGCGTAATTAAAATTTGCGACAGTAAAAAATTATTTTTTGCAAAATTTACTGTAGAAAAGGCAATCCCTGGCGTATTTAAAATTTGCGACAGTATAAAATTATTTTTTAAATAATTTACTATAGAAAAGGCAATCCCTGGGATATTTAAAATTTGCGACAGTAAAAAATTATTTTTTGAATAATTTACTATAGAAAAGGCAATCCCTGGCGTAATTAAATTTTGCGACAGTAAAAAATTATTTTTTGAATAATTTACTATAGAAAAGGCAATCCCTGGCGCAATTAAAATTTGCAACTGTAGAAAATTATTTTTTGAATAATTTACTATAGAAAAGGCAATCCCTGGCGTAATTAAAATTTGCGACAGTAAAAAATTATTTTTTGAATAATTTACTATAGAAAAGGCAATCCCTGGCGTAATTAAAATTTGCGACAGTAAAAAATTATTTTTTGAATAATTTACTATAGAAAAGGCAATCCCTGGTGCAATTAAAATTTGTAACAGTAGAAAATTATTTTTTGAATAATTTACTATAGAAAAGGCAATCCCTGGCGTATTTAAAATTTGCGACAGTATAAAATTATTTTTTGAATAATTTACTATAGAAAAGGCAATCCCTGGCGCAATTAAAATTTGCAACAGTAGAAAATTATTTTTTGAATAATTTACTATAGAAAAGGCAATCCCTGGCATAATTAAAATTTTCGACAGTAGAAAATTATTTTTTGAATAATTTACTATAGAAAAGGCAATCCCTGGCGTAATTAAAATTTGCGACAGTAGAAAATTATTTTTTGAAAAGTTTACTATAGAAAAGGCAATCCCTGGCGCAATTAAAATTTGCGACAGTAGAAAATTATTTTTTGAATAATTTACTATAGAAAAGGCAATCCCTGGCGTAATTAAAACTTGCGATAGTAAAAAATTATTTTTTGAATAATTTACTATAGAAAAGGCAATCCCTGGCGTAATTAAAATTTGCTACAGTAGAAAATTATTTTTTGAAAAGTTTACTATAGCAAAAGGCAATCCCTGGCGTATTTAAAATTTGCGACAGTAGAAAATTATTATTTGAATAATTTACTATAGAAAAGGCAATCCCTGGCGTATTTAAAATTTTCAACAGTAGAAAATTATTTTTTGAATAATTTACTATAGAAAAGGCAATCCCTGGCGCAATTAAAATTTGCGACAGTAGAAAATTATTTTTTGAATAATTTACTATAGAAAAGGCAATCCTTGGCGCAATTAAAATTTGCGACAGTAGAAAATTATTTTTTGGATAATTTACTATAGAAAAGGCAATCCCTGGCGTATTTAAAATTTGCGACAGTAAAAAATTATTTTTTGCAAAATTTACTGTAGAAAAGGCAATCCCTGGCGTATTTAAAATTTGCGATAGTAAAAAATTATTTTTTGAATAATTTACTATAGAAAAGGCAATCCCTGGGATATTTAAAATTTGCGACAGTAAAAAATTATATTTTGAATAATTTACTATAGAAAAGGCAATCCCTGGGATATTTAAAATTTGCGACAGTAAAAAATTATTTTTTGAATAATTTACTATAGAAAAGGCAATCACTGGCGCACTTAAAATTTGCGACAGTAGAAAATTATTTTTTGAATAATTTACTATAGAAAAGGCAATCCCTGGCGCAATTAAAATTTGCGACAGTTGAAAATTATTTTTTGAATAATTTACTATAGAAAAGGCAATCCCTGGCGTAATTAAAATTTGCGACAGTAGAAAATTAATTTGTGAAAAATTTACCTGGCGTAATTAAAATTTGCGACAGTAAAAAATTATTTTTTGAATAATTTACTATAAAAAAGGCAATCCCTGGGATATTTAAAATTTGCGACAGTAGAAAATTATTTTTTGAATAATTTACTATAGAAAAGGCAATCCCTGGCGCAATTAAAATTTGCGACAGTAGAAAATTATTTTTTGAAAAGTTTACTATAGAAAAGGCAATCCCTGGCGTAGTTAAAATTTGCGACAGTAAAAAATTATTTTTTGAAAAGTTTACTAGAGAAAAGGCAATCCCTGGCACAATTAAAATTTGCGACAGTAAAAAATTATTTTTTGAATAATTTACTATAGAAAAGGCAATCCCTGGCGTAATTAAAATTTGCGACAGTAAAAAATTATTTTTTGAATAATTTACTATAGAAAAGGCAATCCCTGTCGTATTTAAAATTTGCGACAGTATAAAATTATTTTTTGAATAATTTACTATAGAAAAGGCAATCCCTGGCGCAATTAAAATTTGCGACAGTAAAAAATATTTTTTGAATAATTTACTATAGAAAAGGCAATCCATGGCGTAATTAAAATATGCGACAGTAAAAAATTATTTTTTGAATAATTTACTATAGAAAAGGCAATCCCTGGCGCAATTAAAATTTGCAACAGTAGAAAATTATTTTTTGAAAAGTTTACTATAGAAAAGGCAATCCCTGGCGTAATTAAAATTTGCGAGAGTAAAAAATTATTTTTTGAATAATTTACTATAGAAAACGCAATCCCTGGCGTAATTACAATTTGCGACAGTAGAAAATTAATTTTTGGATAATTTACTATAGAAAAGGCGATCCCTGGCGTATTTAAAATTTGCGACAGTATAAAATTATTTTTTGAATAATTTACTATAGAAAAGGCAATCCCTGGCGTATTTAAAATTTGCGATAGTAAAAAATTATTTTTTGAATAATTTACTATAGAAAAGGCAATCCCTGGCGTAATTAAAATTTGCGACAGTAAAAAATTATTTTTTGCAAAATTTACTGTAGAAAAGGCAATCCCTGGCGTATTTAAAATTTGCCATAGTAAAAAATTATTTTTTGAATAATTTACTATAGAAAAGGCAATCCCTGGCGTAATTAAAATTTGCGACAGTATAAAATTATTTTTTGAATAATTTACTATAGAAAAGCCAATCCATGGGATATTTAAAATTTGCGACAGTAAAAAATTATTTTTTGAATAATTTACTATAGAAAAGGCAATCCCTGGCGTAATTAAAATTTGCGACAGTAAAAAATTATTTGTTGAATAATTTACTACATAAAAGGCAATCCCTGGCGTAACTAAAATTTGCGACAGTAGAAAATTATTTTTTGAATAATTTACTACATAAAAGGCAATCCCTGGCGTAACTAAAATTTGCGACAGTAGAAAATTATTTTTTGAATAATTTACTATAGAAAAGGCAATCCCTGGCGCAATTAAAATTTGCGAGAGTAAAAAATTATTTTTTGAATAATCTACTATAGAAAAGGCAATCCCTGGCGTAATTACAATTTGCGACAGTAGAAAATTAATTTGTGAAAAATTTACCTGGCGAAATTGAAATTTGCGAGAGTAAAAAATTATTTTTTGAATAATTTACTATAGAAAAGGCAATCCCTGGCGTAATTAAAACTTGCGACAGTCGAAAATTATTTTTTGAATAATTTACTATAGAAAAGGCAATTCCTGGCGCAATTAATATTTGCAACAGTAAAAAATTATTTTTTGAATAATTTACTATAGAAAAGGCAATCCCTGGCGTAATTAAAATTTGCGACAGTATAAAATTATTTTTTGAATAATTTACTATAGAAAAGCCAATCCCTGGGATATTTAAAATTTGCGATAGTAAAAAATTAGTTTTTGAATAATTTACTATAGAAAAGGCAATCCCTGGGATATTTAAAATTTGCGACAGTAAAAAATTATATTTTGAATAATTTACTATAGAAAAGGCAATCCCTGGGATATTTAAAATTTGCGACAGTAAAAAATTATTTTTTGAATAATTTACTATAGAAAAGGCAATCACTGGCGCACTTAAAATTTGCGACAGTAGAAAATTATTTTTTGAATAATTTACTATAGAAAAGGCAATCCCTGGCGCAATTAAAATTTGCGACAGTTGAAAATTATTTTTTGAATAATTTACTATAGAAAAGGCAATCCCTGGCGTAGTTAAAATTTGCGACAGTAGAAAATTAATTTGTGAAAAATTTACCTGGCGTAATTAAAATTTGCGACAGTAAAAAATTATTTTTTGAATAATTTACTATAAAAAAGGCAATCCCTTCGATATTTAAAATTTGCGACAGTAGAAAATTATTTTTTGAATAATTTACTATAGAAAAGGCAATCCCTGGCGCAATTAAAATTTGCGACAGTAGAAAATTATTTTTTGAAAAGTTTACTATAGAAAAGGCAATCCCTGGCGTAGTTAAAATTTGCGACAGTAAAAAATTATTTTTTGAAAAGTTTACTAGAGAAAAGGCAATCCCTGGCACAATTAAAATTTGCGACAGTAAAAAATTATTTTTTGAATAATTTACTATAGAAAAGGCAATCCCTGGCGTAATTAAAATTTGCGACAGTAAAAAATTATTTTTTGAATAATTTACTATAGAAAAGGCAATCCCTGGCGTATTTAAAATTTGCGACAGTATAAAATTATTTTTTGAATAATTTACTATAGAAAAGGCAATCCCTGGCGCAATTAAAATTTGCGACAGTAAAAAATTATTTTTTGAATAATTTACTATAGAAAAGGCAATCCCTGGCGTAATTAAAATATGCGACAGTAAAAAATTATTTTTTGAATAATTTACTATAGAAAAGGCAATCCCTGGCGCAATTAAAATTTGCAACAGTAGAAAATTATTTTTTGAAAAGTTTACTATAGAAAAGGCAATCCCTGGCGTAATTAAAATTTGCGAGAGTAAAAAATTATTTTTTGAATAATTTACTATAGAAAACGCAATCCCTGGCGTAATTACAATTTGCGACAGTAGAAAATTAATTTTTGAATAATTTACTATAGAAAAGGCGATCCCTGGCGTATTTAAAATTTGCGACAGTATAAAATTATTTTTTGAATAATTTACTATAGAAAAGGCAATCCCTGGCGTAATTAAAATTTGCGACAGTAAAAAATTATTTTTTGAATAATTTACTATAGAAAAGGCAATCCCTGGCGTAATTAAAATTTGCGACAGTAGAAAATTATTTTTTGAATAATTTACTATAGAAAAGGCAATCCCTGGCGTATTTAAAATTTACGACAGTATAAAATTATTTTTTGAATAATTTACTATAGAAAAGGCAATCCCTGGCGTAATTAAAATTTGCGACAGTAAAAAATTATTTGTTGAATAATTTACTACATAAAAGGCAATCCCTGGCGTAACTAAAATTTGCGACAGTAGAAAATTATTTTTTGAATAATTTACTATAGAAAAGGCAATCCCTGGCGCAATTAAAATTTGCGAGAGTTAAAAATTATTTTTTGAATAATCTACTATAGAAAAGGCAATCCCTGGCGTAATTACAATTTGCGACAGTAGAAAATTAATTTGTGAAAAATTTACCTGGCGAAATTGAAATTTGCGAGAGTAAAAAATTATTTTTTGAATAATTTACTATAGAAAAGGCAATCCCTGGCGTAATTAAAATTTGCGACAGTCGAAAATTATTTTTTGAATAATTTTCTATAGAAAAGGCAATTCCTGGCGCAATTAAAATTTGCAACAATAGAAAATTATTTTTTGAATAATTTACTATTGAAAAGGCAATCCCTGGCGTAATTAAAATTTGCGAGAGTAAAAAATTATTTTTTGAATAATTTACTTTAGACAAGGCAATCCCTGGCGCAATTAAAATTTGCGACAGTAGAAAATTATTTTTTAAATAATTTACTATAAAAAGGCTATCCCTGGCGCAATTAAAACTTGCGATAGTAAAAAATTATTTTTTGAATAATTTACTATAGAAAAGGCAATCCCTGGCGCAATTAAAACTTGCGATAGTAAAAAATTATTTTTTGAATAATTTACTATAGAAAAGGCAATCCCGGGCGTAATTAAAATTTGCGACAGTAGAAAATTATTTTTTGAAAAGTTTACTATAGAAAAGGCAATCCCTGGAGCAATTAAAATTTGCGACAGTAGAAAATTATTTTTTGAATAATTTACTATAGAAAAGGCAATCCCTGGCGTAATTAAAACTTGCGATAGTAAAAAATTATTTTTTGAATAATTTACTATAGAAAAGGCAATCCCTGGCGTAATTAAAATTTGCGACAGTAGAAAATTATTTTTTGAAAAGTTTACTATAGAAAAGGCAATCCCTGGCGTATTTAAAATTTGCGACAGTAGAAAATTATTTTTTGAATTATTTACTATAGAAAAGGCAATCCCTGGCGTATTTAAAATTTGCAACAGTAGAAAATTATTTTTTGAATAATTTACTATAGAAAAGGCAATCCCTGGCGCAATTAAAATTTGTGACAGTAGAAAATTATTTTTTGAATAATTTACTATAGAAAAGGCAATTCCTGGCGCAATTAAAATTTGCGACAGTAGAAAATTATTTTTTGAATAATTTACTATAGAAAAGGCAATCCCTGGCGTATTTAAAATTTGCGACAGGAAAAAATTATTTTTTGCAAAATTTACTGTAGAAAAGGCAATCCCTGGCGTATTTAAAATTTGCGATAGTAAAAAATTATTTTTTGAATAATTTACTATAGAAAAGGCAATCCCTGGCGTAATTAAAATTTGCGACAGTAAAAAATTATTTTTTGCAAAATTTACTGTAGAAAAGGCAATCCCTGGCGTATTTAAAATTTGCGATAGTAAAAAATTATTTTTTGAATAATTTACTATAGAAAAGGCAATCCCTGGCGTAATTAAAATTTGCGACAGTTGAAAATTCTTTTTTGAATAATTTACTATAGAAAAGGCAATCCCTGGGATATTTAAAATTTGCGACAGTATAAAATTATTTTTTGAATAATTTACTGTAGAAAAGGCAATCCCTGGCGCATTTAAAATTTGCGACAGTAGAAAAATATTTTTTGAATAATTTACTATAGAAAAGGCAATCCCTGGCGCAATTAAAATTCGCGAGAGTTGAAAATTATTTTTTGAATAATTTACTATAGAAAAGGCAATCCCTGGCGTAATTAAAATGTGCGACAGTAGAAAATTATTTTTTGAATAATTTACTATAGAAAAGGCAATCCCTGGCGTAATTAAAACTTGCGACCGTAAAAAATTATTTTTTGAATAATTTACTATAGAAAAGGCAATCCCTGGCGTAATTAAAATTTGCGACAGTAGAAAATTATTTTTTGAATAATTTACTATAGAAAAGGCAATCCCTGGCGTAATTAAAATTTGCGACAGTAGAAAATTAATTTGTGAAAAATTTACCTGGCGTAATTAAAATTTGCGATAGTAGAAAATTTTTTTTGAATAATTTACTATAGAAAAGGCAATCCCTGGCGTATTTAAAATTTGCGACAGTATAAAATTATTTTTTGAATAATTTACTATAGAAAAGGCAATCCCTGGCGCAATTAAAATTTGCGACAGTAGAAAATTATTTTTTGAATAATTTACTATAGAAAAGGCAATCCCTGGCGTAATTAAAATTTGCGACAGTAAAAAATTATTTTTTGAATAATTTACTATAGAAAAGGCAATCCCTGGCGTAATTAAAATTTGCGACAGTAGAAAATTATTTTTTGAATAATTTACTATAGAAAAGGCAATCCCTGGCGTAATTAAAATTTGCGACAGTAGAAAATTATTTTTTGAATAATTTACTATAGAAAAGGCAATCCCTGGCGTATTTAAAATTTGCGACAGTATAAAATTATTTTTTGAATAATTTACTATAGAAAAGGCAATCCCTGGCGTAATTAAAATTTGCGACAGTAAAAAATTATTTTTTGAATAATTTACTATAGAAAAGGCAATCCCTGGCGTAATTAAAATTTGCGACAGTATAAAATTATTTTTTGAATAATTTACTGTAGAAAAGGCAATCCCTGGCGTAATTAAAATTTGCGACAGTTGAAAATTATTTTTTGAATACTTTACTATAGAAAAGGCAATCCCTGGCGTAATTAAAATTTGCGAGAGTAAAAAATTATTTTTTGCAAAATTTACTGTAGAAAAGGCAATCCCTGGCGTATTTAAAATTTGCGACAGTATAAAATTATTTTTTGAATAATTTACTATAGAAAAGGCAATCCCTGGGATATTTAAAATTTGCGACAGTAAAAAATTATTTTTTGAATAATTTACTATAGAAAAGGCAATCCCTGGCGTAATTAAAATTTGCGACAGTAAAAAATTATTTTTTGGATAATTCACTATAGAAAAGGCAATCCCTGGCGCAATTAAAATTTGGAACAGTAGAAAATTATTTTTTGAATAATTTACTATAGAAAAGGCAATCCCTGGCGTAATTAAAATTTGCGACAGTAAAAAATTATTTTTTGAATAATTTACTATAGAAAAGGCAATCCCTGGCGTAATTAAAATTTGCGACAGTAAAAAATTATTTTTTGAATAATTTACTATAGAAAAGGAAATCCCTGGCGCAATTAAAATTTGCAACAGTAGAAAATTATTTTTTGAATAATTTACTATAGAAAAGGCAATCCCTGGCGTATTTAAAATTTGCGACAGTATAAAATTATTTTTTGAATAATTTACTATAGAAAAGGCAATCCCAGGTGCAATTAAAATTTGCAACAGTAGAAAATTATTTTTTGAATAATTTACTATAGAAAAGGCAATCCCTGGCGTAATTAAAATTTGCGACAGTAGAAAATTATTTTTTGAATAATTTACTATAGAAAAGGCAATCCCTGGCGTAATTAAAATTTGCGACAGTAGAAAATTATTTTTTGAAAAGTTTACTATAGAAAAGGCAATCCCTGGCGCAATTAAAATTTGCGACAGTAGAAAATTATTTTTTGAATAATTTACTATAGAAAAGGCAATTCCTGGCGTAATTAAAATTTGCGACAGTAAAAAATTATTTTTTGAATAATTTACTATAGAAAAGGCAATCCCTGGCGTAATTAAAATTTGCGACAGTAGAAAATTATTTTTTGAATAATTTACTATAGAAAAGGCAATCCCTGGCGTAATTAAAATTTGCGACAGTAGAAAATTATTTTTTGAATAATTTACTATAGAAAAGGCAATCCCTGGCGTATTTAAAATTTGCGACAGTATAAAATTATTTTTTGAATAATTTACTATAGAAAAGGCAATCCCTGGCGTAATTAAAATTTGCGACAGTAAAAAATTATTTTTTGAATAATTTACTATAGAAAAGGCAATCCCTGGCGTAATTAAAATTTGCGACAGTATAAAATTATTTTTTGAATAATTTACTGTAGAAAAGGCAATCCCTGGCGTAATTAAAATTTGCGACAGTTGAAAATTATTTTTTGAATACTTTACTATAGAAAAGGCAATCCCTGGCGTAATTAAAATTTGCGAGAGTAAAAAATTATTTTTTGCAAAATTTACTGTAGAAAAGGCAATCCCTGGCGTATTTAAAATTTGCGACAGTATAAAATTATTTTTTGAATAATTTACTATAGAAAAGGCAATCCCTGGGATATTTAAAATTTGCGACAGTAAAAAATTATTTTTTGAATAATTTACTATAGAAAAGGCAATCCCTGGCGTAATTAAAATTTGCGACAGTAAAAAATTTTTTTTTGGATAATTCACTATAGAAATGGCAATCCCTGGCGCAATTAAAATTTGGAACAGTAGAAAATTATTTTTTGAATAATTTACTATAGAAAAGGCAATCCCTGGCGTAATTAAAATTTGCGACAATAAAAAATTATTTTTTGAATAATTTACTATAGAAAAGGCAATCCCTGGCGTAATTAAAATTTGCGACAGTAAAAAATTATTTTTTGAATAATTTACTATAGAAAAGGAAATCCCTGGCGCAATTAAAATTTGCAACAGTAGAAAATTATTTTTTGAATAATTTACTATAGAAAAGGCAATCCCTGGCGTATTTAAAATTTGCGACAGTATAAAATTATTTTTTGAATAATTTACTATAGAAAAGGCAATCCCAGGTGCAATTAAAATTTGCAACAGTAGAAAATTATTTTTTGAATAATTTACTATAGAAAAGGCAATCCCTGGCGTAATTAAAATTTGCGACAGTAGAAAATTATTTTTTGAATAATTTACTATAGAAAAGGCAATCCCTGGCGTAATTAAAATTTGCGACAGTAGAAAATTATTTTTTGAAAAGTTTACTATAGAAAAGGCAATCCCTGGCGCAATTAAAATTTGCGACAGTAGAAAATTATTTTTTGAATAATTTACTATAGAAAAGGCAATCCCTGGCGTAATTAAAACTTGCGATAGTAAAAAATTATTTTTTGAATAATTTACTATAGAAAAGGCAATCCCTGGCGTAATTAAAATTTGCGACAGTAGAAAATTATGTTTTGAAAAGTTTACTATAGAAAAGGCAATTTCTGGCGTATTTAAAATTTGCGACAGTAGAAAATTATTATTTGAATAATTTACTATAGAAAAGGCAATCCCTGGCGTATTTAAAATTTTCAACAGTAGAAAATTATTTTTTGAATAATTTACTATAGAAAAGGCAATCCCTGGCGCAATTAAAATTTGCGACAGTAGAAAATTATTTTTTGAATAATTTACTATAGAAAAGGCAATCCCTCGCGCAATTAAAATTTGCGACAGTAGAAAATTATTTTTTGAATAATTTACTATAGAAAAGGCAATCCCTGGCGTATTTAAAATTTGCGACAGTAAAAAATTATTTTTTGCAAAATTTACTGTAGAAAAGGCAATCCCTGGCGTATTTAAAATTTGCGATAGTAAAAAATTATTTTTTGAATAATTTACTATAGAAAAGGCAATCCCTGGCGTAATTAAAATTTGCGACAGTAAAAAATTATTTTTTGCAAAATTTACTGTAGAAAAGGCAATCCCTGGCGTATTTAAAATTTGCGATAGTAAAAAATTATTTTTTGAATAATTTACTATAGAAAAGGCAATCCCTGGCGTAATTAAAATTTGCGACAGTATAAAATTATTTTTTGAATAATTTACTATAGAAAAGCCAATCCCTGGGATATTTAAAATTTGCGACAGTAAAAAATTATTTTTTGAATAATTTACTATAGAAAAGGCAATCCCTGGCGTGATTAAAATTTGCGAGAGTAAAAAATTATTTTTTGAATAATTTACTATAGAAAATGCAATCCCTGGCGTATTTAAAATTTGCGACAGTATAAAATTATTTTTTGAATAATTTACTATAGAAAAGGCAATCCCAGGTGCAATTAAAATTTGCAACAGTAGAAAATTATTTTTTGAATAATTTACTATAGAAAAGGCAATCCCTGGCGTAATTAAAATTTGCGACAGTAGAAAATTATTTTTTGAATAATTTACTATAGAAAAGGCAATCCCTGGCGTAATTAAAATTTGCGACAGTAGAAAATTATTTTTTGAAAAGTTTACTATAGAAAAGGCAATCCCTGGCGCAATTAAAATTTGCGACAGTAGAAAATTATTTTTTGAATAATTTACTATAGAAAAGGCAATCCCTGGCGTAATTAAAACTTGCGATAGTAAAAAATTATTTTTTGAATAATTTACTATAGAAAAGGCAATCCCTGGCGTAATTAAAATTTGCGACAGTAGAAAATTATGTTTTGAAAAGTTTACTATAGAAAAGGCAATTCCTGGCGTATTTAAAATTTGCGACAGTAGAAAATTATTATTTGAATAATTTACTATAGAAAAGGCAATCCCTGGCGTATTTAAAATTTTCAACAGTAGAAAATTATTTTTTGAATAATTTACTATAGAAAAGGCAATCCCTGGCGTATTTAAAATTTGCGACAGTAAAAAATTATTTTTTGCAAAATTTACTGTAGAAAAGGCAATCCCTGGCGTATTTAAAATTTGCGATAGTAAAAAATTATTTTTTGAATAATTTACTATAGAAAAGGCAATCCCTGGCGTAATTAAAATTTGCGACAGTAAAAAATTATTTTTTGCAAAATTTACTGTAGAAAAGGCAATCCCTGGCGTATTTAAAATTTGCGATAGTAAAAAATTATTTTTTGAATAATTTACTATAGAAAAGGCAATCCCTGGCGTAATTAAAATTTGCGACAGTATAAAATTATTTTTTGAATAATTTACTATAGAAAAGCCAATCCCTGGGATATTTAAAATTTGCGACAGTAAAAAATTATTTTTTGAATAATTTACTATAGAAAAGGCAATCCCTGGCGTGATTAAAATTTGCGAGAGTAAAAAATTATTTTTTGAATAATTTACTATAGAAAAGGCAATCCCTGGCGTATTTAAAATTTGCGACAGTATAAAATTATTTTTTGAATAATTTACTATAGAAAAGGCAACCCCAGGTGCAATTAAAATTTGCAACAGTAGAAAATTATTTTTTGAATAATTTACTATAGAAAAGGCAATCCCTGGCGTAATTAAAATTTGCGACAGTAGAAAATTATTTTTTGAATAATTTACTATAGAAAAGGCAATCCCTGGCGTAATTAAAATTTGCGACAGTAGAAAATTATTTTTTGAAAAGTTTACTATAGAAAAGGCAATCCCTGGCGCA
Source organism: Dioctria linearis (assembly GCA_963930735.1). NCBI lineage: Eukaryota > Metazoa > Arthropoda > Insecta > Diptera > Asilidae > Dioctria > Dioctria linearis. The sequence goes on from CAWVNZ010003103.1 coordinate 54,758, forward strand.
ATTAAAATTTGCGACAGTAGAAAATTATTTTTTGAATAATTTACTATAGAAAAGGCAATCCCTGGCGTAATTAAAACTTGCGATAGTAAAAAATTATTTTTTGAATAATTTACTATAGAAAAGGCAATCCCTGGCGTAATTAAAATTTGCGACAGTAGAAAATTATGTTTTGAAAAGTTTACTATAGAAAAGGCAATTCCTGGCGTATTTAAAATTTGCGACAGTAGAAAATTATTATTTGAATAATTTACTATAGAAAAGGCAATCCCTGGCGTATTTAAAATTTTCAACAGTAGAAAATTATTTTTTGAATAATTTACTATAGAAAAGGCAATCCCTGGCGCAATTAAAATTTGCGACAGTAGAAAATTATTTTTTGAATAATTTACTATAGAAAAGGCAATCCCTGGCGCAATTAAAATTTGCGACAGTAGAAAATTATTTTTTGAATAATTTACTATAGAAAAGGCAATCCCTGGCGTATTTAAAATTTGCGACAGTAAAAAATTATTTTTTGCAAAATTTACTGTAGAAAAGGCAATCCCTGGCGTATTTAAAATTTGCGATAGTAAAAAATTATTTTTTGAATAATTTACTATAGAAAAGGCAATCCCTGGCGTAATTAAAATTTGCGACAGTAAAAAATTATTTTTTGCAAAATTTACTGTAGAAAAGGCAATCCCTGGCGTATTTAAAATTTGCGATAGTAAAAAATTATTTTTTGAATAATTTACTATAGAAAAGGCAATCCCTGGCGTAATTAAAATTTGCGACAGTATAAAATTATTTTTTGAATAATTTACTATAGAAAAGCCAATCCCTGGGATATTTAAAATTTGCGACAGTAAAAAATTATTTTTTGAATAATTTACTATAGAAAAGGCAATCCCTGGCGTGATTAAAATTTGCGAGAGTAAAAAATTATTTTTTGAATAATTTACTATAGAAAAGGCAATCCCTGGCGCAATTAAAATTTGCGATAGTAAAAAATTATTTTTTGAATAATTTACTACAGAAAAGGCAATCCCTGGCGCAATTAAAATTTGCGACAGTAAAAAATTATTTTTTGCAAAATTTACTATAGAAAAGGCAATCCCTGGCGCAATTAAAACTTGCGAATGTAAAAAATTATTTTTTGCAAAATTTACTGTAGAAAAGGCAATCCCTGGGATATTTAAAATTTGCGACAGTAAAAAATTATTTTTTGAATAATTTACTATAGAAAAGGCAATCCCTGGCGCACTTAAAATTTGCGACAGAAGAAAATTATTTTTTTAATAATTTACTATAGAAAAGGCAATCCCTGGCGTAATTAAAATTTGCGACAGTAGAAAATTATTTTTTGAATAATTTACTATAGAAAAGGCAATCGCTGGCGTAATTAAAATTTGCGACTGTAAAAAATTATTTTTTGAATAATTTACTATAGAAAAGGCAATCCCTGGGATATTTAAAATTTGCGACAGTAAAAAATTATTTTTTGAATAATTTACTATAGAAAAGGCAATCCCTGGGATATTTAAAATTTGCGACAGTAAAAAATTATTTTTTGAATAATTTACTATAGAAAAGGCAATCCCTGGCGCACTTAAAATTTGCGACAGTAGAAAATTATTTTTTGAATAATTTACTATAGAAAAGGTAATCCCTGGCGCAATTAAAATTTGCGACAGTTGAAAATTATTTTTTGAATAATTTACTATAGAAAAGGCAATCCCTGGCGTAATTAAAATTTGCGACAGTAGAAAATTAAATTGTGAAAAATTTATCTGGCGTAATTAAAATTTGCGACAGTAGAAAATTATTTTTTGAATAATTTACTATAGAAAAGGCAATCCCTGGCGTAATTAAAATTTGCGACAGTAAAAAATTATTTTTTGAATAATTTACTATAGAAAAGGCAATCCCTGGCGTATTTAAAATTTGCGACAGTATAAAATTATTTTTTGAAAAATTTACTATAGAAAAGGCAATCCCTGGCGTAATTAAAATTTGCGACAGTAAAAAATTACTTTTTGAAAAGTTTACTATAGAAAAGGCAATCCCTGGCGCAATTAAAATTTGCGACAGTAGAAAATTATTTTTTGAATAATTTACTATAGAAAAGGCAATCCCTGGCGTAATTAAAATTTGCGACAGTATAAAATTATTTTTTGAATAATTTACTATAGAAAAGGCAATCCCTGGCGTAATTAAAATTTGCGACAGTAGAAAATTATTTTTTAAATAATTTACTATAGAAAAGGCAATCCCTGGCGCAATTAAAATTTGCGACAGTAAAAAATTATTTTTTGAATAATTTACTATAGAAAGGGCAATCCCTGGCGTAATTAAAATTTGCGACAGTAAAAAATTATTTTTTGAATAATTTACTATAGAAAAGGCAATCCCTGGCGTATTTAAAATTTGCGACAGTATAAAATTATTTTTTGAATAATTTACTATAGAATAGGCAATCCCTGGCGCAATTAAAATTTGCGACAGTAAAAAATTATTTTTTGAATAATTTACTATAGAAAATGCAATCCCTGGCGTAATTAAAATTTGCGACAGTAAAAAATTATTTTTTGAATAATTTACTATAGAAAAGCAGTCCCTGGCGCAATTAAAATTTGCAACAGTAGAAAATTATTTTTTGAAAAGTTTACTATAGAAAAGGCAATTCCTGGCGTAATTAAAATTTGCGAGAGTAAAAAATTATTTTTTGAATAATTTACTATAGAAAAGGCAATCCCTGGCATAATTACAATTTGCGACAGTAGAAAATTAATTTTTGAATAATTTACTATAGAAAAGGCAATCCCTGGCGTATTTAAAATTTGCGACAGTATAAAATTATTTTTTGAATAATTTACTATAGAAAAGGCAATCCCTGGCGTAATTAAAATTTGCGACAGTAAAAAATTATTTTTTGAATAATTTACTATAGAAAAGGCAATCCCTGGCGTAATTAAAATTTTCGACAGTAGAAAACTATTTTTTGAATAATTTACTATAGAAAAGGCAATCCCTGGCGTATTTAAAATTTGCGACAGTATAAAATTATTTTTTGAATAATTTACTATAGAAAAGGCAATCCCTGGCGTAATTAAAATTTGCGACAGTAAAAAATTATTTTTTGAATAATTTACTATAGAAAAGGCAATCCCTGGCGTAATTAAAATTTGCGACAGTAGAAAATTATTTTTTGAATAATTTACTATAGAAAAGGCAATCCCTGGCGCAATTAAAATTTGCGAGAGTAAAAAATTATTTTTTGAATAATTTACTATAGAAAAGGCAATCCCTGGAGTAATTACAATTTGCGACAGTAGAAAATTAATTTGTGAAAAATTTACCTGGCGAAATTGAAATTTGCGAGAGTAAAAAATTATTTTTTGAATAATTTACTATAGAAAAGGCAATCCCTGGCGTAATTAAAATTTGCGACAGTAGAAAATTATTTTTTGAATAATTTACTATAGAAAAGGCAATCCCTGGCGCAATTAAAATTTGCAACAGTAAAAAATTATTTTTTGAATAATTTACTATAGAAAAGGCAATCCCTGGCGTAATTAAAATTTGCGACAGTATAAAATTATTTTTTGAATAATTTACTATAGAAAAGCCAATCCCTGGGATATTTAAAATTTGCGACAGTAAAAAATTATTTTTTGAATAATTTACTATAGAAAAGGCAATCCCTGGCGTAATTAAAATTTGCGACAGTAAAAAATTATTTTTTGAATAATTTACTATAGAAAATGCAATCCCTGGCGCAATTAAAATTTGCGATAGTAAAAAATTATTTTTTGAATAATTTACTATAGAAAAGGTAATCCCTGGCGCAATTAAAACTTGCGATAGTAAAAAATTATTTTTTGCAAAATTTACTGTAGAAAAGGCAATCCCTGGGATATTTAAAATTTGCGACAGTAAAAAATTATTTTTTGAATAATTTACTATGGAAAAGGCAATCCCTGGCGCACTTAAAATTTGCCACAGTAGAAAATTATTTTTTTAATAATTTACTATAGAAAAGGCAGTCCCTGGCGTAATTAAAATTTGCGACAGTAAAAAATTATTTTTTGAAAAGTTTACTATAAGAAAGGCAATCCCTGGCGCAATTAAAATTTGCGACAGTAGAAATTATTTTTTGAATAATTTACTATAGAAAAGGCAATCCCTGGCGTAATTAAAATTTGCGACAGTATAAAATTATTTTTTGAATAATTTACTACAGAAAAGGCAATCCCTGCGCAATTAAAATTTGCGACAGTAAAACATTATTTTTTGAATAATTTACTATAGAAAAGGCAATCCCTGGCGTAATTAAAATTTGCGACAGTAAAAAATTATTTTTTGAATAATTTACTATAGAAAAGGCAATCCCTGGCGCAATTAAAATTTGCAACAGTAGAAAATTATTTTTTGAAAAGTTTACTATAGAAAAGGCAATCCCTGGCAGTAATTAAAATTTGCGAGAGTAAAACATTATTTTTTGAATAATTTACTATAGAAAAGGCAATCCCTGGCGTAATTACAATTTGCGACAGTAGAAAATTAATTTTTGAATAATTTACTATAGAAAAGGCAATCCCTGGCGTATTTAAAATTTGCGACAGTATAAAATTATTTTTTTGAATAATTTACTATAGAAAAGGCAATCCTGGCGTAATTAAAATTTGAGACAGTAAAAAATTATTTTTTGAATAATTTACTATAGAAAAGGCAATCCCTGGCGTAATTAAAATTTGCGACAGTAGAAAATTATTTTTTGAAATGTTTACTATAGAAAAGGCAATCCCTGGCGTATTTAAAATTTGCGACAGTAGAAAATTATTTTTTGAATAATTTACTATAGAAAAGGCAATCCCTGGCGTATTTAAAATTTGCAACAGTAGAAAATTATTTTTTGAATAATTTACTATAGAAAAGGCAATCCCTGGCGCAATTAAAATTTGCGACAGTAGGAAATTATTTTTTGAATAATTTACTATAGAAAAGGCAATCCCTGGCGCAATTAAAATTTGCGACAGTAGGAAATTATTTTTTGAATAATTTTACTATAGAAAAGGCAATCCCTGGCGTATTTAAAATTTGCGACAGTAAAAAAATTATTTTTTGCAAAATTTACTGTAGAAAAGGCAATCCTGGCGTATTTAAAATTTGCGATAGTAAAAAATTATATTTTGAATAATTTACTATAGAAAAGGCAATCCTGGCGTAATTAAATTTGCGACAGTAAAAAATTATTTTTTGCAAAATTTACTGTAGAAAAGGCAATCCCTGGCGTAATTAAAATTTGCGACAGTATAAAATTATTTTTTGAATAATTTACTATAGAAAAGCCAATCCCTGGGATATTTAAAATTTGCGACAGTAAAAAATTATTTTTTGATTAATTTACTATAGAAAAGGCAATACCCTGGCGTAATTAAAATTTGCGACAGTAAAAAATTATTTTTTGAATAATTTACTATAGAAAAGGCAACCCTGGCGCAATTAAAATTTGCGATAGTAAAAAATTATTTTTTGAATAATTTACTATAGAAAAGGCAATCCCTGGCGTAATTAAAATTTGCGACAGTATAAAATTATTTTTTGAATAATTTACTACAGAAAAGGCAATCCCTGGCGCAATTAAAATTTGCGACAGTAAAAAATTATTTTTTGAATAATTTACTATAGAAAAGGCAATCCCTGGCGTAATTAAAATTTGCGACAGTAAAAAATTATTTTTTGAATAATTTACTATAGAAAGGCAATCCCCTGGCGCAATTAAAATTTGCAACAGTAGAAAATTATTTTTTGAAAAGTTTACTATAGAAAAGGCAATCCCTGGCGTAATTAAAATTTGCGAGAATAAAAAATTATTTTTTGAATAATTTACTATAGAAAAGGCAATCCTGCGTAATTATAATTTGCGACAGTAGAAAATTAATTTTTGAATAATTTACTATAGAAAAGGCAATCCCTGGCGTATTTAAAATTTGCGACAGTATAAAATTATTTATTGAATAATTTACTATAGAAAAGGCAATCCCTGGCGTAATTAAAATTTGAGACAGTAAAAAATTATTTTTTGAATAATTTACTATAGAAAAGGCAATCCCTGGCGTAATTAAATTTGCGACAGTAGAAAATTATTTTTTGAATAATTTACTATAGAAAAGGCAATCCCTGGCGTATTTAAAATTTGCGACAGTATAAAATTATTTTTTGAATAATTTACTATAGAAAAGGCAATCCCTGGCGTAATTAAAATTTGCGACAGTAAAAAATTATTTATTGAATAATTTACCATTGGAAAGGCAATCCTGGCGTAATTAAAATTTGCGACAGTAGAAAATTATTTTTTGAATAATTTACTATAGAAAAGGCAATCCCTGCGCAATTAAAATTTGCGAGAGTAAAAAAAAAAAATTATTTTTTGAATAATTTACTATAGAAAAGGCAATCCCTGGCGTAATTACAATTTGTGACAGTAGAAAATTAATTTGTGAAAATTTTACCTGGCGAAATTGAAATTTGCGAGAGTAAAAAATTATTTTTTGAATAATTTACTATAGAAAAGGCAATCCCTGGCGTAATTAAAATTTGCGACAGTAGAAAATTATTTTTTGAATAATTTACTATAGAAAAGGCAATCCCTGGCGTATTTAAAATTTGCGATAGTAAAAAATTATATATTGAATAATTTACTATAGAAAAGGCAATCCCTGGCGTAATTAAAATTTGCGACAGTAAAAAATTATTTTTTGCAAAATTTACTGTAGTAAAGGCAATCCCTGGCGTATTTAAAATTTGCGATAGTAAAAAATTATTTTTTGAATAATTTACTATAGAAAAGGCAATCCCTGGCGTAATTAAAATTTGCGACAGTATAAAATTATTTTTTGAATAATTTACTATAGAAAAAGCCAATCCCTGGGATATTTAAAATTTGCGACAGTAAAAAATTATTTTTTTGAATAATTTACTATAGAAAAGGCAATCCCTGGCGTAATTAAAATTTGCGACAGTAAAAAATTATTTTTTGCGAAATTTACTATAGAAAAGGCAATCCAGGGCGCAATTAAAACTTGCGATAGTAAAAAATTATTTTTTGCAAAATTTACTGTAGAAAAGGCAATCCCTGGGATATTTAAAATTTGCGACAGTAAAAAATTATTTTTTGAATAATTTACTATGGAAAAGGCAATCAATGGCGCACTTAAAATTTGCCACAGTAGAAAGTTATTTTTTTAATAATTTACTATAGAAAAGGCAATTCCTGGCGTAATTAAAATTTGCGAGAGTAAAAAATTATTTTTGAAAAGTTTACTATAGAAAAGGCAATCCCTGGCGCAATTAAAATTTGCGACAGTAGAAAATTATTTTTTGAATAATTTACTATAGAAAAGGCAATCCCTGGCGTAATTAAAATTTGCGACAGTATAAAATTATTTTTTGAATAATTTACTATAGAAAGGCAATCCCTGGCGCAATTAAAATTTGCGACAGTAAAAAATTATTTTTTGAATAATTTACTATAGAAAAGGCAATCCCTGGCGTAATTAAAATTTGCGACAGTAAAAAATTATTTTTTGAATAATTTACTATAGAAAAGCAGTCCCTGGCGCAATTAAAATTTGCAACAGTAGAAAATTATTTTTTGAAAAGTTTACTATAGAAAAGGCAATTCCTGGCGTAATTAAAATTTGCGAGAGTAAAAAATTATTTTTTGAATAATTTACTATAGAAAAGGCAATCCCTGGCATAATTACAATTTGCGACAGTAGAAAATTAATTTTTGAATAATTTACTATAGAAAAGGCAATCCCCTGGCGTAATTAAAATTTGCGACAGTAAAAAATTATTTTTTGAATAATTTACTATAGAAAGGGCAATCCCTGGCGTAATTAAAATTTGCGACAGTAAAAAATTATTTTTTGAATAATTTACTATAGAAAAGGCAATCCCTGGCGTATTTAAAATTTGCGACAGTATAAAATTATTTTTTGAATAATTTACTATAGAATAGGCAATCCCTGGCGTAATTAAAATTTGCGACAGTAAAAAATTATTTTTTGAATAATTTACTATAGAAAAGGCAATCCCTGGCGTATTTAAAATTTGCGACAGTATAAAATTATTTTTTGAATAATTTACTATAGAATAGGCAATCCCTGGCGCAATTAAAATTTGCGACAGTAAAAAATTATTTTTTGAATAATTTACTATAGAAAATGCAATCCCTGGCGTAATTAAAATTTGCGACAGTAAAAAATTATTTTTTGAATAATTTACTATAGAAAAGCAGTCCCTGGCGCAATTAAAATTTGCAACAGTAGAAAATTATTTTTTGAAAAGTTTACTATAGAAAAGGCAATTCCTGGCGTAATTAAAATTTGCGAGAGTAAAAAATTATTTTTTGAATAATTTACTATAGAAAAGGCAATCCCTGGCATAATTACAATTTGCGACAGTAGAAAATTAATTTTTGAATAATTTACTATAGAAAAGGCAATCCCTGGCGTATTTAAAATTTGCGACAGTATAAAATTATTTTTTGAATAATTTACTATAGAAAAGGCAATCACTGGCGTAATTAAAATTTGCGACAGTAAAAAATTATTTTTTGAATAATTTACTATAGAAAAGGCAATCCCTGGCGTAATTAAAATTTTCGACAGTAAAAAATTATTTTTTGAATAATTTACTATAGAAAAGGTAATCGCTGGCGTAATTAAAATTTGCGACAGTAGAAAATTATTTTTTGAATAATTTACTATAGAAAAGGCAATCCCTGGCGCAATTAAAATTTGCGAGAGTAAAAAATTATTTTTTGAATAATTTACTATAGAAAAGGCAATCCCTGGAGTAATTACAATTTGCGACAGTAGAAAATTAATTTGTGAAAAATTTACCTGGCGAAATTGAAATTTGCGAGAGTAAAAAATTATTTTTTGAATAATTTACTATAGAAAAGGCAATCCCTGGCGTAATTAAAATTTGCGACAGTAGAAAATTATTTTTTGAATAATTTACTATAGAAAAGGCAATCCCTGGCGCAATTAAAATTTGCAACAGTAAAAAATTATTTTTTGAATAATTTACTATAGAAAAGGCAATCCCTGGCGTAATTAAAATTTGCGACAGTATAAAATTATTTTTTGAATAATTTACTATAGAAAAGCCAATCCCTGGGATATTTAAAATTTGCGACAGTAAAAAATTATTTTTTGAATAATTTACTATAGAAAAGGCAATCCCTGGCGTAATTAAAATTTGCGACAGTAAAAAATTATTTTTTGAATAATTTACTATAGAAAATGCAATCCCTGGCGCAATTAAAATTTGCGATAGTAAAAAATTATTTTTTGAATAATTTACTATAGAAAAGGTAATCCCTGGCGCAATTAAAACTTGCGATAGTAAAAAATTATTTTTTGCAAAATTTACTGTAGAAAAGGCAATCCCTGGGATATTTAAAATTTGCGACAGTAAAAAATTATTTTTTGAATAATTTACTATGGAAAAGGCAATCCCTGGCGCACTTAAAATTTGCCACAGTAGAAAATTATTTTTTTAATAATTTACTATAGAAAAGGCAGTCCCTGGCGTAATTAAAATTTGCGACAGTAAAAAATTATTTTTGAAAAGTTTACTATAGAAAAGGCAATCCCTGGCGCAATTAAAATTTGCGACAGTAGAAAATTATTTTTTGAATAATTTTACTATAGAAAAGGCAATCCCTGGCGTAATTAAAATTTGCGACAGTATAAAATTATTTTTTGAATAATTTACTACAGAAAAGGCAATCCCTGGCGCTATTAAAATTTGCGACAGTAAAACATTATTTTTTGAATAATTTACTATAGAAAAGGCAATCCCTGGCGTAATTAAAATTTGCGACAGTAAAAAATTATTTTTTGAATAATTTACTATAGAAAAGGCAATCCCTGGCGCAATTAAAATTTGCAACAGTAGAAAATTATTTTTTGAAAAGTTTACTATAGAAAAGGCAATCCCTGGCGTAATTAAAATTTGCGAGAGTAAAAAATTATTTTTTGAATAATTTACTATAGAAAAGGCAATCCCTGGCGTAATTACAATTTGCGACAGTAGAAAATTAATTTTTGAATAATTTACTATAGAAAAGGCAATCCCTGGCGTATTTAAAATTTGCGACAGTATAAAATTATTTTTTGAATAATTTACTATAGAAAAGGCAATCCCTGGCGTAATTAAAATTTGAGACAGTAAAAAATTATTTTTTGAATAATTTACTATAGAAAAGGCAATCCCTGGCGTAATTAAAATTTGCGACAGTAGAAAATTATTTTTTGAAATGTTTACTATAGAAAAGGCAATCCCTGGCGTATTTAAAATTTGCGACAGTAGAAAATTATTTTTTGAATAATTTACTATAGAAAAGGCAATCCCTGGCGTATTTAAAATTTGCAACAGTAGAAAATTATTTTTTGAATAATTTACTATAGAAAAGGCAATCCCTGGCGCAATTAAAATTTGCGACAGTAGGAAATTATTTTTTGAATAATTTACTATAGAAAAGGCAATCCCTGGCGCAATTAAAATTTGCGACAGTAGAAATTATTTTTTGAATAATTTACTATAGAAAAGGCAATCCCTGGCGTATTTAAAATTTGCGACAGTAAAAAATTATTTTTTGCAAAATTTACTGTAGAAAAGGCAATCCCTGGCGTATTTAAAATTTGCGATAGTAAAAAATTATATTTTGAATAATTTACTATAGAAAAGGCAATCCCTGGCGTAATTAAAATTTGCGACAGTAAAAAATTATTTTTTGCAAAATTTACTGTAGAAAAGGCAATCCCTGGCGTAATTAAAATTTGCGACAGTATAAAATTATTTTTTGAATAATTTACTATAGAAAAGCCAATCCCTGGGATATTTAAAATTTGCGACAGTAAAAAATTATTTTTTGAATAATTTACTATAGAAAAGGCAATCCCTGGCGTAATTAAAATTTGCGACAGTAAAAAATTATTTTTTGAATAATTTACTATAGAAAAGGCAATCCCTGGCGCAATTAAAATTTGCGATAGTAAAAAATTATTTTTTGAATAATTTACTATAGAAAAGGCAATCCCTGGCGCAATTAAAACTTGCGATAGTAAAAAATTATTTTTTGCAAAATTTACTGTAGAAAAGGCAATCCCTGGGATATTTAAAATTTGCGACAGTAAAAAATTATTTTTTGAATAATTTACTATGGAAAAGGCAATCCCTGGCGCACATAAAATTTGCCACAGTAGAAAATTATTTTTTTAATAATTTACTATAGAAAAGGCAATCCCTGGCGTAATTAAAATTTGCGACAGTAAAAAATTATTTTTTGAAAAGTTTACTATAGAAAAGGCAATCCCTGGCGCAATTAAAATTTGCGACAGTAGAAAATTATTTTTTGAATAATTAACTATAGAAAAGGCAATCCTTGGCGTAATTAAAATTTGCGACAGTATAAAATTATTTTTTGAATAATTTACTACAGAAAAGGCAATCCCTGGCGCAATTAAAATTTGCGACAGTAAAAAATTATTTTTTGAATAATTTACTATAGAAAAGGCAATCCCTGGCGTAATTAAAATTTGCGACAGTAAAAAATAATTTTTTGAATAATTTACTATAGAAAAGGCAATCCCTGGCGCAATTAAAATTTGCAACAGTAGAAAATTATTTTTTGAAAAGTTTACTATAGAAAAGGCAATCCCTGGCGTAATTAAAATTTGCGAGAATAAAAAATTATTTTTTGAATAATTTACTATATAAAAGGCAATCCCTGGCGTAATTATAATTTGCGACAGTAGAAAATTAATTTTTGAATAATTTACTATAGAAAAGGCAATCCCTGGCGTATTTAAAATTTGCGACAGTATAAAATTATTTTTTGAATAATTTACTATAGAAAAGGCAATCCCTGGCGTAATTAAAATTTGAGACAGTAAAAAATTATTTTTTGAATAATTTACTATAGAAAAGGCAATCCCTGGCGTAATTAAAATTTGCGACAGTAGAAAATTATTTTTTGAATAATTTACTATAGAAAAGGCAATCCCTGGCGTAATTAAAATTTGCGAGAATAAAAAATTATTTTTTGAATAATTTACTATAGAAAAGGCAATCCCTGGCGTAATTATAATTTGCGACAGTAGAAAATTATTTTTTGAATAATTTACTATAGAAAAGGCAATCCCTGGCGTATTTAAAATTTGCGATAGTAAAAAATTATATATTGAATAATTTACTATAGAAAAGGCAATCCCTGGCGTAATTAAAATTTGCGACAGTAAAAAATTATTTTTTGCAAAATTTACTGTAGTAAAGGCAATCCCTGGCGTATTTAAAATTTGCGATAGTAAAAAATTATTTTTTGAATAATTTACTATAGAAAAGGCAATCCCTGGCGTAATTAAAATTTGCGACAGTATAAAATTATTTTTTGAATAATTTACTATAGAAAAGCCAATCCCTGGGATATTTAAAATTTTCGACAGTAAAAAATTATTTTTTGAATAATTTACTATAGAAAAGGCAATCCCTGGCGTAATTAAAATTTGCGACAGTAAAAAATTATTTTTTGAATAATTTACTATAGAAAAGGCAATCCCTGGCGCAATTAAAATTTGCGACAGTAAAAAATTATTTTTTGCGAAATTTACTATAGAAAAGGCAATCCATGGCGCAATTAAAACTTGCGATAGTAAAAAATTATTTTTTGCATAATTTACTGTAGAAAAGGCAATCCCTGGGATATTTAAAATTTGCGACAGTAAAAAATTATTTTTTGAATAATTTACTATGGAAAAGGCAATCAATGGCGCACTTAAAATTTGCCACAGTAGAAAGTTATTTTTTTAATAATTTACTATAGAAAAGGCAATTCCTGGCGTAATTAAAATTTGCGAGAGTAAAAAATTATTTTTTGAAAAGTTTACTAAAGAAAAGGCAATCCCTGGCGCAATTAAAATTTGCGACAGTAGAAAATTATTTTTTGAATAATTTACTAGAGAAAAGGCAATCCCTGGCGTAATTAAAATTTGCGACAGTATAAAATTATTTTTTGAATAATTTACTATAGAAAAGGCAATCCCTGGCGCAATTAAAATTTGCGACAGTAAAAAATTATTTTTTGAATAATTTACTATAGAAAAGGCAATCCCTGGCGTAATTAAAATTTGCGACAGTAAAAAATTATTTTTTGAATAATTTACTATAGAAAAGGCAATCCCTGGCGCAATTAAAATTTGCAACAATAGAAAATTATTTTTTGAAAAGTTTACTATAGAAAAGGCAATCCCTGGCGTAATTAAAATTTGCGAGAGTAAAAAATTATTTTTTGAATAATTTACTATAGAAAAGGCAATCCCTGGCGTAATTACAATTTGCGACAGTAGAAAATTAATTTTTGAATAATTTACTATAGAAAAGGCAATCCCTGGCGTATTTAAAATTTGCGACAGTATAAAATTATTTTTTGAATAATTTACTATAGAAAAGGCAATCCCTGGCGTAATTAAAATTTGCGACAGTAAAAAATTATTTTTTGAATAATTTACTATAGAAAAGACAATCCCTGGCGTAATTAAAATTTGCGACAGTAGAAAATTATTTTTTGAATAATTTACTATAGAAAAGGCAATCCCTGGCGCAATTAAAATTTGCGAGAGTAAAAAATTATTTTTTGAATAATTTACTATAGAAAAGGCAATCCCTGGCGTAATTACAATTTGCGACAGTAGAAAATTAATTTGTGAAAAATTTACCTGGCAAAATTGAAATTTGCGAGAGTAAAAAATTATTTTTTGAATAATTTACTATAGAAAAGGCAATCCCTGGCGTATTTAAAATTTGCGACAGTATAAAATTATTTTTTGAATAATTTACTATAGAAAAGGCAATCCCTGGCGCAATTAAAATTTGCGACAGTAAAAAATTATTTTTTGAATAATTTACTATAGAAAAGGCAATCCCTGGCGTAATTAAAATTTGCGACAGTAAAAAATTATTTTTTGAATAATTTACTATAGAAAAGGCAATCCCTGGCGCAATTAAAATTTGCAACAATAGAAAATTATTTTTTGAAAAGTTTACTATAGAAAAGGCAATCCCTGGCGTAATTAAAATTTGCGAGAGTAAAAAATTATTTTTTGAATAATTTACTATAGAAAAGGCAATCCCTGGCGTAATTACAATTTGCGACAGTAGAAAATTAATTTTTGAATAATTTACTATAGAAAAGGCAATCCCTGGCGTATTTAAAATTTGCGACAGTATAAAATTATTTTTTGAATAATTTACTATAGAAAAGGCAATCCCTAGCGTAATTAAAATTTGCGACAGTAAAAAATTATTTTTTGAATAATTTACTATAGAAAAGGCAATCCCTGGCGTAATTAAAATTTGCGACAGTAGAAAATTATTTTTTGAATAATTTACTATAGAAAAGGCAATCCCTGGCGTAATTAAAATTTGCGACAGTATAAAATAATTTTTTGAAAAATTTACTATAGAAAAGGCAATCCCTGGCGCAATTAAAATTTGCAACAGTAGAAAATTATTTTTTGAATAATTTACTATAGAAAAGGCAATCCCTGGCGTAATTAAAATTTGCGACAGTAAAAAAATATTTTTTGAATAATTTACTATAGAAAAGGCAATCCCTGGCGTAATTAAAATTTGCGACAGTAGAAAATTATTTTTTGAATAATTTACTATAGAAAAGGCAATCCCTGGCGTATTTAAAATTTGCGACAGTATAAAATTATTTTTTGAAAAATTTACTATAGAAAAGGCAATCCCTGGCGTAATTAAAATTTGCGACAGTAAAAAATGATTTTTTGAATAATTTACTATAGAAAAGGCAGTCCCTGGCGTAATTAAAATTTGCGACAGTATAGAATTATTTTTTGAATAATTTACTATAGAAAAGGCAATCCCTGGCGTAATTAAAATTTGCGACAGTAGAAAATTATTTTTTGAATAATTTACTATAGAAAAGGCAATCCCTGGCGCAATTAAAATTTGCGACAGTAAAAAATTATTTTTTGAATAATTTACTATAGAAAAGGCAATCCCTGGCGTAATTAAAATTTGCGACAGTAAAAAATTATTTTTTGAATAATTTACTATAGAAAAGGCAATCCCTGGCGTATTTAAAATTTGCGACAGTATAAAATTATTTTTTGAATAATTTACTATAGAAAAGGTAATCCCTGGCGTAATTAAAATTTGCGACAGTTGAAAATTATTTTTTGAATAATTTACTATAGAAAAGGCAAT
Source organism: Dioctria linearis (assembly GCA_963930735.1). Classification (NCBI taxonomy): domain Eukaryota; kingdom Metazoa; phylum Arthropoda; class Insecta; order Diptera; family Asilidae; genus Dioctria; species Dioctria linearis. The sequence goes on from CAWVNZ010003103.1 coordinate 70,046, forward strand.
CCCTGGCGCAATTAAAACTTGCGCTAGTAAAAAATTATTTTTTGAATAATTTACTATAGAAAAGGCAATCCCTGGCGTAATTAAAATTTGCGACAGTAAAAAATTATTTTTTGAATAATTTACTATAGAAAAGGCAATCCCTGGCGTATTTAAAATTTGCGACAGTATAAAATTATTTTTTGAATAATTTACTATAGAAAAGGCAATCCCTGGCGCAATTAAAATTTGCGACAGTAAAAAATTATTTTTTGAATAATTTACTATAGAAAAGGCAATCCCTGGCGTAATTAAAATTTGCAACAGTAGAAAATTATTTTTTGAATAATTTACTATAGAAAAGGCAATCCCTGGCGTAATTAAAATTTGCGACAGTATAAAATTATTTTTTGAAAAATTTACTATAGAAAAGGCAATCCCTGGCGTAATTAAAATTTGCGACAGTAAAAAATTATTTTTTGAATAATTTACTATAGAAAAGGCAATCCCTGGCGTAATTAAAATTTGCGACAGTAAAAAATTATTTTTTGAATAATTTACTATAGAAAAGGCAATCCCTGGCGTAATTAAAATTTGCAACAGTAGAAAATTATTTTTTGAATAATTTACTATAGAAAAGGCAATCCCTGGCGCAATTAAAATTTGCGAGAGTAAAAAATTATTTTTTGAATAATTTACTATAGAAAAGGCAATCCCTGGCGTAATTACAATTTGCGACAGTAGAAAATTAATTTGTGAAAAATTTACCTGGCGAAATTGAAATTTGCGAGAGTAAAAAATTATTTTTTGAATAATTTACTATAGAAAAGGCAATCCCTGGCGTAATTAAAATTTGCGACAGTAGAAAATTATTTTTTGAATAATTTACTATAGAAAAGGCAATCCCTGGCGTATTTAAAATTTGCGATAGTAAAAAATTATATTTTGAATAATTTACTATAGAAAAGGCAATCCCTGGCGTAATTAAAATTTGCGACAGTAAAAAATTATTTTTTGCAAAATTTACTGTAGAAAAGGCAATCCCTGGCGTATTTAAAATTTGCGATAGTAAAAAATTATTTTTTGAATAATTTACTATAGAAAAGGCAATCCCTGGCATAATTAAAATTTGCGACAGTATAAAATTATTTTTTGAATAATTTACTATAGAAAAGCCAATCCCTGGGATATTTAAAATTTGCGACAGTAAAAAATTATTTTTTGAATAATTTACTATAGAAAAGGCAATCCCTGGCGTAATTAAAATTTGCGACAGTAAAAAATTATTTTTTGAATAATTTACTATAGAAAAGGCCATCCCTGGCGCAATTAAAACTTGCGATAGTAAAAAATTATTTTTTGCAAAATTTACTGTAGAAAAGGCAATCCCTGGGATATTTAAAATTTGCGACAGTAAAAAATTATTTTTTGAATAATTTACTATGGAAAAGGCAATCCCTGGCGCACTTAAAATTTGCCACAGTAGAAAGTTATTTTTTTAATAATTTACTATAGAAAAGGCAATCCCTGGCGCAATTAAAATTTGCGACAGTAAAAAATTATTTTTTGAAAAGTTTACTATAGAAAAGGCAATCCCTGGCGCAATTAAAATTTGCGACAGTATAAAATTATTTTTTGAATAATTTACTATAGAAAAGGCAATCCCTGGCGCAATTAAAATTTGCGACAGTAAAAAATTATTTTTTGAATAATTTACTATAGAAAAGGCAATCCCTGGCGTAATTAAAATTTGCGACAGTAAAAAATTACTTTTTGAATAATTTACTATAGAAAAGGCAATCCCTGGCGCAATTAAAACTTGCGCTAGTAAAAAATTATTTTTTGAATAATTTACTATAGAAAAGGCAATCCCTGGCGTAATTAAAATTTGCGACAGTAAAAAATTATTTTTTGAATAATTTACTATAGAAAAGGCAATCCCTGGCGTATTTAAAATTTGCGACAGTATAAAATTATTTTTTGAATAATTTACTATAGAAAAGGCAATCCCTGGCGCAATTAAAATTTGCGACAGTAAAAAATTATTTTTTGAATAATTTACTATAGAAAAGGCAATCCCTGGCGTAATTAAAATTTGCAACAGTAGAAAATTATTTTTTGAATAATTTACTATAGAAAAGGCAATCCCTGGCGTAATTAAAATTTGCGACAGTATAAAATTATTTTTTGAAAAATTTACTATAGAAAAGGCAATCCCTGGCGTAATTAAAATTTGCGACAGTATAAAATTATTTTTTGAATAATTTACTATAGAAAAGGCAATTCCTGGCGCAATTAAAATTTGCGACAGTAAAAAATTATTTTTTGAATAATTTACTATAGAAAAGGCAATCCCTGGCGTAATTAAAATTTGCGACAGTAAAAAATTATTTTTTGAATAATTTACTATAGAAAAGGCAATCCCTGGCGCAATTAAAATTTGCAACAATAGAAAATTATTTTTTGAAAAGTTTACTATAGAAAAGGCAATCCCTGGCGTAATTAAAATTTGCGAGAGTAAAAAATTATTTTTTGAATAATTTACTATAGAAAAGGCAATCCCTGGCGTAATTACAATTTGCGACAGTAGAAAATTAATTTTTGAATAATTTACTATAGAAAAGGCAATCCCTGGCGTATTTAAAATTTGCGACAGTATAAAATTATTTTTTGAATAATTTACTATAGAAAAGGCAATCCCTAGCGTAATTAAAATTTGCGACAGTAAAAAATTATTTTTTGAATAATTTACTATAGAAAAGGCAATCCCTGGCGTAATTAAAATTTGCGACAGTAGAAAATTATTTTTTGAATAATTTACTATAGAAAAGGCAATCCCTGGCGTAATTAAAATTTGCGACAGTATAAAATAATTTTTTGAAAAATTTACTATAGAAAAGGCAATCCCTGGCGCAATTAAAATTTGCAACAGTAGAAAATTATTTTTTGAATAATTTACTATAGAAAAGGCAATCCCTGGCGTAATTAAAATTTGCGACAGTAAAAAAATATTTTTTGAATAATTTACTATAGAAAAGGCAATCCCTGGCGTAATTAAAATTTGCGACAGTAGAAAATTATTTTTTGAATAATTTACTATAGAAAAGGCAATCCCTGGCGTATTTAAAATTTGCGACAGTATAAAATTATTTTTTGAAAAATTTACTATAGAAAAGGCAATCCCTGGCGTAATTAAAATTTGCGACAGTAAAAAATGATTTTTTGAATAATTTACTATAGAAAAGGCAGTCCCTGGCGTAATTAAAATTTGCGACAGTATAGAATTATTTTTTGAATAATTTACTATAGAAAAGGCAATCCCTGGCGTAATTAAAATTTGCGACAGTAGAAAATTATTTTTTGAATAATTTACTATAGAAAAGGCAATCCCTGGCGCAATTAAAATTTGCGACAGTAAAAAATTATTTTTTGAATAATTTACTATAGAAAAGGCAATCCCTGGCGTAATTAAAATTTGCGACAGTAAAAAATTATTTTTTGAATAATTTACTATAGAAAAGGCAATCCCTGGCGTATTTAAAATTTGCGACAGTATAAAATTATTTTTTGAATAATTTACTATAGAAAAGGTAATCCCTGGCGTAATTAAAATTTGCGACAGTTGAAAATTATTTTTTGAATAATTTACTATAGAAAAGGCAATCCCTGGCGCAATTAAAACTTGCGCTAGTAAAAAATTATTTTTTGAATAATTTACTATAGAAAAGGCAATCCCTGGCGTAATTAAAATTTGCGACAGTAAAAAATTATTTTTTGAATAATTTACTATAGAAAAGGCAATCCCTGGCGCAATTAAAATTTGCAACAATAGAAAATTATTTTTTGAAAAGTTTACTATAGAAAAGGCAATCCCTGGCGTAATTAAAATTTGCGAGAGTAAAAAATTATTTTTTGAATAATTTACTATAGAAAAGGCAATCCCTGGCGTAATTACAATTTGCGACAGTAGAAAATTAATTTTTGAATAATTTACTATAGAAAAGGCAATCCCTGGCGTATTTAAAATTTGCGACAGTATAAAATTATTTTTTGAATAATTTACTATAGAAAAGGCAATCCCTAGCGTAATTAAAATTTGCGACAGTAAAAAATTATTTTTTGAATAATTTACTATAGAAAAGGCAATCCCTGGCGTAATTAAAATTTGCGACAGTAGAAAATTATTTTTTGAATAATTTACTATAGAAAAGGCAATCCCTGGCGTAATTAAAATTTGCGACAGTATAAAATAATTTTTTGAAAAATTTACTATAGAAAAGGCAATCCCTGGCGCAATTAAAATTTGCAACAGTAGAAAATTATTTTTTGAATAATTTACTATAGAAAAGGCAATCCCTGGCGTAATTAAAATTTGCGACAGTAAAAAAATATTTTTTGAATAATTTACTATAGAAAAGGCAATCCCTGGCGTAATTAAAATTTGCGACAGTAGAAAATTATTTTTTGAATAATTTACTATAGAAAAGGCAATCCCTGGCGTATTTAAAATTTGCGACAGTATAAAATTATTTTTTGAAAAATTTACTATAGAAAAGGCAATCCCTGGCGTAATTAAAATTTGCGACAGTAAAAAATGATTTTTTGAATAATTTACTATAGAAAAGGCAGTCCCTGGCGTAATTAAAATTTGCGACAGTATAGAATTATTTTTTGAATAATTTACTATAGAAAAGGCAATCCCTGGCGTAATTAAAATTTGCGACAGTAGAAAATTATTTTTTGAATAATTTACTATAGAAAAGGCAATCCCTGGCGCAATTAAAATTTGCGACAGTAAAAAATTATTTTTTGAATAATTTACTATAGAAAAGGCAATCCCTGGCGTAATTAAAATTTGCGACAGTAAAAAATTATTTTTTGAATAATTTACTATAGAAAAGGCAATCCCTGGCGTATTTAAAATTTGCGACAGTATAAAATTATTTTTTGAATAATTTACTATAGAAAAGGTAATCCCTGGCGTAATTAAAATTTGCGACAGTTGAAAATTATTTTTTGAATAATTTACTATAGAAAAGGCAATCCCTGGCGCAATTAAAACTTGCGCTAGTAAAAAATTATTTTTTGAATAATTTACTATAGAAAAGGCAATCCCTGGCGTAATTAAAATTTGCGACAGTAAAAAATTATTTTTTGAATAATTTACTATAGAAAAGGCAATCCCTGGCGTATTTAAAATTTGCGACAGTATAAAATTATTTTTTGAATAATTTACTATAGAAAAGGCAATCCCTGGCGCAATTAAAATTTGCGACAGTAAAAAATTATTTTTTGAATAATTTACTATAGAAAAGGCAATCCCTGGCGTAATTAAAATTTGCAACAGTAGAAAATTATTTCTTGAATAATTTACTATAGAAAAGGCAATCCCTGGCGTAATTAAAATTTGCGACAGTATAAAATTATTTTTTGAAAAATTTACTATAGAAAAGGCAATCCCTGGCGTAATTAAAATTTGCGACAGTAAAAAATTATTTTTTGAATAATTTACTATAGAAAAGGCAATCCCTGGCGTAATTAAAATTTGCGACAGTAAAAAATTATTTTTTGAATAATTTACTATAGAAAAGGCAATCCCTGGCGTAATTAAAATTTGCAACAGTAGAAAATTATTTTTTGAATAATTTACTATAGAAAAGGCAATCCCTGGCGCAATTAAAATTTGCGAGAGTAAAAAATTATTTTTTGAATAATTTACTATAGAAAAGGCAATCCCTGGCGTAATTACAATTTGCGACAGTAGAAAATTAATTTGTGAAAAATTTACCTGGCGAAATTGAAATTTGCGAGAGTAAAAAATTATTTTTTGAATAATTTACTATAGAAAAGGCAATCCCTGGCGTAATTAAAATTTGCGACAGTAGAAAATTATTTTTTGAATAATTTACTATAGAAAAGGCAATCCCTGGCGTATTTAAAATTTGCGATAGTAAAAAATTATATTTTGAATAATTTACTATAGAAAAGGCAATCCCTGGCGTAATTAAAATTTGCGACAGTAAAAAATTATTTTTTGCAAAATTTACTGTAGAAAAGGCAATCCCTGGCGTATTTAAAATTTGCGATAGTAAAAAATTATTTTTTGAATAATTTACTATAGAAAAGGCAATCCCTGGCATAATTAAAATTTGCGACAGTATAAAATTATTTTTTGAATAATTTACTATAGAAAAGCCAATCCCTGGGATATTTAAAATTTGCGACAGTAAAAAATTATTTTTTGAATAATTTACTATAGAAAAGGCAATCCCTGGCGTAATTAAAATTTGCGACAGTAAAAAATTATTTTTTGAATAATTTACTATAGAAAAGGCCATCCCTGGCGCAATTAAAACTTGCGATAGTAAAAAATTATTTTTTGCAAAATTTACTGTAGAAAAGGCAATCCCTGGGATATTTAAAATTTGCGACAGTAAAAAATTATTTTTTGAATAATTTACTATGGAAAAGGCAATCCCTGGCGCACTTAAAATTTGCCACAGTAGAAAGTTATTTTTTTAATAATTTACTATAGAAAAGGCAATCCCTGGCGCAATTAAAATTTGCGACAGTAAAAAATTATTTTTTGAAAAGTTTACTATAGAAAAGGCAATCCCTGGCGCAATTAAAATTTGCGACAGTATAAAATTATTTTTTGAATAATTTACTATAGAAAAGGCAATCCCTGGCGCAATTAAAATTTGCGACAGTAAAAAATTATTTTTTGAATAATTTACTATAGAAAAGGCAATCCCTGGCGTAATTAAAATTTGCGACAGTAAAAAATTACTTTTTGAATAATTTACTATAGAAAAGGCAATCCCTGGCGCAATTAAAACTTGCGCTAGTAAAAAATTATTTTTTGAATAATTTACTATAGAAAAGGCAATCCCTGGCGTAATTAAAATTTGCGACAGTAAAAAATTATTTTTTGAATAATTTACTATAGAAAAGGCAATCCCTGGCGTATTTAAAATTTGCGACAGTATAAAATTATTTTTTGAATAATTTACTATAGAAAAGGCAATCCCTGGCGCAATTAAAATTTGCGACAGTAAAAAATTATTTTTTGAATAATTTACTATAGAAAAGGCAATCCCTGGCGTAATTAAAATTTGCAACAGTAGAAAATTATTTTTTGAATAATTTACTATAGAAAAGGCAATCCCTGGCGTAATTAAAATTTGCGACAGTATAAAATTATTTTTTGAAAAATTTACTATAGAAAAGGCAATCCCTGGCGTAATTAAAATTTGCGACAGTAAAAAATTATTTTTTGAATAATTTACTATAGAAAAGGCAATCCCTGGCGTAATTAAAATTTGCGACAGTAAAAAATTATTTTTTGAATAATTTACTATAGAAAAGGCAATCCCTGGCGTAATTAAAATTTGCAACAGTAGAAAATTATTTTTTGAATAATTTACTATAGAAAAGGCAATCCCTGGCGCAATTAAAATTTGCGAGAGTAAAAAATTATTTTTTGAATAATTTACTATAGAAAAGGCAATCCCTGGCGTAATTACAATTTGCGACAGTAGAAAATTAATTTGTGAAAAATTTACCTGGCGAAATTGAAATTTGCGAGAGTAAAAAATTATTTTTTGAATAATTTACTATAGAAAAGGCAATCCCTGGCGTAATTAAAATTTGCGACAGTAGAAAATTATTTTTTGAATAATTTACTATAGAAAAGGCAATCCCTGGCGTATTTAAAATTTGCGATAGTAAAAAATTATATTTTGAATAATTTACTATAGAAAAGGCAATCCCTGGCGTAATTAAAATTTGCGACAGTAAAAAATTATTTTTTGCAAAATTTACTGTAGAAAAGGCAATCCCTGGCGTATTTAAAATTTGCGATAGTAAAAAATTATTTTTTGAATAATTTACTATAGAAAAGGCAATCCCTGGCATAATTAAAATTTGCGACAGTATAAAATTATTTTTTGAATAATTTACTATAGAAAAGCCAATCCCTGGGATATTTAAAATTTGCGACAGTAAAAAATTATTTTTTGAATAATTTACTATAGAAAAGGCAATCCCTGGCGTAATTAAAATTTGCGACAGTAAAAAATTATTTTTTGAATAATTTACTATAGAAAAGGCAATCCCTGGCGCAATTAAAACTTGCGATAGTAAAAAATTATTTTTTGCAAAATTTACTGTAGAAAAGGCAATCCCTGGGATATTTAAAATTTGCGACAGTAAAAAATTATTTTTTGAATAATTTACTATGGAAAAGGCAATCCTTGCGCACTTAAAATTTGCCACAGTAGAAAGTTATTTTTTTAATAATTTACTATAGAAAAGGCAATCCCTGGCGCAATTAAAATTTGCGACAGTAAAAAATTATTTTTTGAAAAGTTTACTATAGAAAAGGCAATCCCTGGCGCAATTAAAATTTGCGACAGTAGAAAATTATTTTTTGAATAATTTTCTATAGAAAAGGCAATCCCTGGCGTAATTAAAATTTGCGACAGTATAAAATTATTTTTTGAATAATTTACTATAGAAAAGGCAATCCCTGGCGCAATTAAAATTTGCGACAGTAAAAAATTATTTTTTGAATAATTTACTATAGAAAAGGCAATCCCTGGCGTAATTAAAATTTGCGACAGTAAAAAATTACTTTTTGAATAATTTACTATAGAAAAGGCAATCCCTGGCGCAATTAAAATTTGCAACAGTAGAAAATTATTATTTGAAAAGTTTACTATAGAAAAGGCAATCCCTGGCGTAATTAAAATTTGCGAGAGTAAAAAATTATTTTTTGAATAATTTACTATAGAAAAGGCAATCCCTGGCGTAATTACAATTTGCGACAGTAGAAAATTAATTTTTGAATAATTTACTATAGAAAAGGCAATCCCTGGCGTATTTAAAATTTGCGACAGTATAAAATTATTTTTTGAATAATTTACTATAGAAAAGGCAATCCCTGGCGTAATTAAAATTTGCGACAGTAAAAAATTATTTTTTGAATAATTTACTATAGAAAAGGCAATCCCTGGCGTAATTAAAATTTCCGACAGTAGAAAATTATTTTTTGAATAATTTACTATAGAAAAGGCAATCCCTGGCGCAATTAAAATTTGCGAGAGTAAAAAATTATTTTTTGAATAATTTACTATAGAAAAGGCAATCCCTGGCGTAATTACAATTTGCGACAGTAGAAAATTAATTTGTGAAAAATTTACCTGGCGAAATTGAAATTTGCGAGAGTAAAAAATTATTTTTTGAATAATTTACTACAGAAAAGGCAATCCCTGGCGTAATTAAAATTTGCGACAGTAGAAAATTATTTTTTGAATAATTTACTATAGAAAAGGCAATCCCTGGCGCAATTAAAATTTGTAACAGTAGAAAATTATTTTTTGAATAATTTACTATAGAAAAGGCAATAACTGGCGTAATTAAAATTTGCGAGAGTAAAAAATTATTTTTTGAATAATTTACTTTAGAAAAGGCAATCCCTGGCGCAATTCAAATTTGCGACAGTAGAAAATTATTTTTTGAATAATTTACTATAGAAAAGGCAATCCCTGGCGCAATTAAAACTTGCGATAGTAAAAAATTATTTTTTGGATAATTTACTATAGAAAAGGCAATCCCTGGCGTATTTAAAATTTGCGACAGTATAAAATTATTTTATGAAAAATTTACTATAGAAAAGGCAATCCCTGGCGTAATTAAAATTTGCGACAGTATAAAATTATTTTTTGAAAAATTTACTATAGAAAAGGCAATCCCTGGCGCAATTAAAATTTGTAACAGTAGAAAATAATTTTTTGAATAATTTACTATAGAAAAGGCAATAACTGGCGTAATTAAAACTTGCGATATTAAAAAATTATTTTTTGAATAATTTACTATAGAAAAGGCAATCCCTGGCGCAATTAAAACTTGCGATAATAAAAAAATATTTTTTGGATAATTTACTATAGAAAAGGCAATCCCTGGCGTATTTAAAATTTGCGACAGTATAAAATTATTTTATGAAAAATTTACTATAGAAGAGGCAATCCCTGGCGTAATTAAAATTTGCGACAGTATAAAATTATTTTTTGAAAAATTTACTATAGAAAAGGCAATCCCTGGCGCAATTAAAATTTGCAACAGTAGAAAATTATTTTTTGAATAATTTACTATAGAAAAGGCAATCCCTGGCCGTAATTAAAATTTGCGACATTAAAAAAATATTTTTTGAATAATTTACTATAGAAAAGGCAATCCCTGGCGCAATTAAAACTTGCGATAGTAAAAAATTATTTTTTGGATAATTTACTATAGAAAAGGCAATCCCTGGCGTATTTAAAATTTGCGACAGTATAAAATTATTTTATGAAAAATTTACTATAGAAAAGGCAATCCCTGGCGTAATTAAAATTTGCGACAGTATAAAATTATTTTTTGAAAAATTTACTATAGAAAAGGCAATCCCTGGCGCAATTAAAATTTGCGACAGTAGAAAATTATTTTTTGAATAATTTACTATAGAAAAGGCAATCCCTGGCGTAATTAAAATTTGCGACAGTAAAAAAATATTTTTTGAATAATTTACTATAGAAAAGGCAATCCCTGGCGTAATTAAAATTTGCAACAGTAGAAAATTATTTTTTGAATAATTTACTATAGAAAAGGCAATCCCTGGCGTATTTAAAATTTGCGACAGTATAAAATTATTTTTTGAAAAATTTACTATAGAAAAGGCAATCCCTGGCGTAATTAAAATTTGCGACAGTAAAAAATTATTTTTTGAATAATTTACTATAGAAAAGGCAATCCCTGGCGCAATTAAAATTTGCGACAGTATAGAATTATTTTTTGAATAATTTACTATAGAAAAGGCAATCCCTGGCGTAATTAAAATTTGCGACAGTAGAAAATTATTTTTTGAATAATTTACTATAGAAAAGGCAATCCCTGGCGCAATTAAAATTTGCGACAGTAAAAAATTATTTTTTGAATAATTTACTATAGAAAAGGCAATCCCTGGCGTAATTAAAATTTGCGACAGTAAAAAATTATTTTTTGAATAATTTACTATAGAAAAGGCAATCCCTGGCGTATTTAAAATTTGCGACAGTATAAAATTATTTTTTGAATAATTTACTATAGAAAAGGCAATCCCTGGGGTAATTAAAATTTGCGACAGTTGAAAATTATTTTTTGAATAATTTACTATAGAAAAGGCAATCCCTGGCGCAATTAAAATTTGCGACAGTAAAAAATTATTTTTTGAATAATTTACTATAGAAAAGGCAATCCCAGGCGTAATTAAAATTTGCGACAGTAAAAAATTATTTTTTGAATAATTTACTATAGAAAAGGCAATCCCTGGCGTATTTAAAATTTGCGACAGTATAAAATTATTTTTTGAATAATTTACTATAGAAAAGGCAATCCCTGGCGCAATTAAAATTTGCGACAGTAAAAAATTATTTTTTGAATAATTTACTATAGAAAAGGCAATCCCTGGCGTAATTAAAATTTGCAACAGTAGAAAATTATATTTTGAATAATTTACTATAGAAAAGGCAATCCCTGGCGTAATTAAAATTTGCGACAATATAAAATTATTTTTTGAAAAATTTACTATAGAAAAGGCAATCCCTGGCGTAATTAAAATTTGCGACAGTAAAAAATTATTTTTTGAATAATTTACTATAGAAAAGGCAATCCCTGGCGTAATTGAAATTTGCGACAGTAAAAAATTATTTTTTGAATAATTTACTATAGAAAAGGCAATCCCTGGCGCACTTAAAATTTGCAACAGTAGAAAATAATTTTTTGAATAATTTACTATAGAAAAGGCAATCCCTGGCGTAATTAAAATTTGCGACAGTAAAAAATTATTTTTTGAATAATTTACTATAGAAAAGGCAATCCCTGGCGTATTTAAAATTTGCGACAGTATAAAATTATTTTTTGAAAAATTTACTATAGAAAAGGCAATCCCTGGCGTAATTAAAATTTGCGACAGTAAAAAATTATTTTTTGAATAATTTACTATAGAAAAGGCAATCCCTGGCGTAATTAAAATTTGCGACAGTATAAAATTATTTTTTGAATAATTTACTATAGAAAAGGCAATCCCTGGCGTATTTAAAATTTGCGACAGTATAAAATTATTTTTTGAATAATTTACTATAGAAAAGGCAATCCCTGGCGTAATTAAAATTTGCGACAGTAAAAAATTATTTTTTGAATAATTTACTATAGAAAAGGCAATCCCTGGCGTAATTAAAATTTGCGACAGTAGAAAATTATTTTTTGAATCATTTACTATAGAAAAGGCAATCCCTGGCGAAATTAAAATTTGCGACAGTAAAAAATTATTTTTTGAATAATTTACTATAGAAAAGGCAATCCCTGGCGTATTTAAAATTTGCGACAGTATAAAATTATTTTTTGAATAATTTACTATAGAAAAGGCAATCCCTGGCGCAATTAAAATTTGCGACAGTAAAAAATTATTTTTTGAATAATTTAATATAGAAAAGGCAATCGCTCGCGTAATTAAAATTTTCGACAGTAGAAAATTATTTTTTGAATAATTTACTATAGAAAAGGCAATCCCTGGCGCAATGAAAATTTGCGACAGTAAAAAATTATTTTTTGAATAATTTACTATAGAAAAGGCAATCCCTGGCGTAATTAAAATTTGCGACAGTAGAAAATTATTTTTTGAATAATTTACTATAGAAAAGGCAATCCCTGGCGTATTTAAAATTTGCGACAGTAGAAAATTATTTTTTGAATAATTTACTATAGAAAAGGCAATCCCTGGCGTAATTAAAATTTGCGACAGTAAAAAATAATTTTTTGAAAAGTTTACTATAGAAAAGGCAATCCCTGGCGTAATTAAAATTTGCGACAGTAGAAAATTATTTTTTGAATTATTTACTATAGAAAAGGCAATCCCTGGCGTTATTAAAATTTGCGACAGTAAAAAATTATTTTTTGAATAATTTACTACAGAAAAGGCAATCCCTGGCGCAATTAAAATTTGCGACAGTAGAAAATTATTTTTTGAATAATTTACTACAGAAAAGGCAATCCCTGGCGCAATTAAAATTTGCAACAGTAGAAAATTATTTTTTGAATAATTTACTATAGAAAAGGCAATCCCTGGCGTAATTAAAATTTGCGACAGTAGAAAATTATTTTTTGAAAAATTTACTATAGAAAAGGCAATCCCTGGCGTAATTAAAATTTGCGACAGTAAAAAATTATTTTTTGAATAATTTACTATAGAAAAGGCAATCCCTGGGATATTTAAAATTTGCGACAGTAAAAAATTATTTTTTGAATAATTTACTATAGAAAAGGCAATCCCTGGCGTAATTAAAATTTGCGACAGTAGAAAATTATTTTTTGAATAATTTACTATAGAAAAGGCAATCCCTGGCGTAATTACAATTTGCGACAGTAGAAAATTAATTTTTGAATAATTTACTATAGAAAAGGCAATCTCTGGCGTAATTAAAATTTGCGACAGTAGAAAATTATTTTTTGAATAATTTACTATAGAAAAAGCAATCCCTGGCGCAATTAAAATTTTCGACAGTAAAAAATTATTTTTTGAATAATTTACTATAGAAAAGGCAATCCCTGGCGTAATTAAAATTTGCGACAGTAGAAAATTATTTTTTGAATAATTTACTATAGAAAAGGCAATCCCTGACGTATTTAAAATTTGCGACAGTATAAAATTATTTTTTGAATAATTTACTATAGAAAAGGCAATCCCTGGCGTAATTAAAATTTGCGACAGTATAAAAATAATTTTTTGAAAAATTTACTATAGAAAAGGCAATCACTGGCGTAATTAAAATTTGCGACAGTAAAAAATTATTTTTTGAATAATTTACTATAGAAAAGGCAATCCCTGGCGTAATTAAAATTTGCGACAGTTTAAATTATTTTTTGAATAATTTACTATAGAAAAGGCAATCCCTGGCGTAATTAAAATTTGCGACAGTAGAAAATTATTTTTTGAATAATTTACTATAGAAAAGGCAATCCCTGGCGCAATTAAAATTTGCGACAGTAAAAAATTATTTTTTGAATAATTTACTATAGAAAAGGCAATCCCTGGCGTAATTAAAATTTGCGACAGTAAAAAATTATTTTTTGAATAATTTACTATAGAAAAGGCAATCCCTGGCGTATTTAAAATTTGCGACAGTATAAAATTATTTTTTGAATAATTTACTATAGAAAAGGCAATCCCTGGCGCAATTAAAATTTGCGACAGTAAAAAATTATTTTTTGAATAATTTACTATAGAAAAGGCAATCCCTGGCGTAATTAAAATTTGCGACAGTATAAAATTATTTTTTGAATAATTTACTATAGAAAAGGCAATCCCTCGCGTAATTAAAATTTGCGACAGTAGAAAATTATTTTTTGAATAATTTACTATAGAAAAGGCAATCCCTGGCGTAATTAAAATTTGCGACAGTAGAAAATTATTTTTTGAATAATTTACTATAGAAAAGGCAATCCCTGGCGTAATTAAAATTTGCGACAGTAGAAAATTATTTTTTGAATAATTTACTATAGAAAAGGCAATCTCTGGCGTATTTAAAATTTGCGACAGTAAAAAATTATTTTTTGAAAAATTTACTATAGAAAAGGCAATCCCTGGCGTAATTAAAATTTGCGACAGTAAAAAATTATTTTTTGAATAATTTACTACAGAAAAGGCAATCCCTGGCGTAATTAAAATTTGCGACAGTAGAAAATTATTTTTTGGAAAGTTTACTATAGAAAAGGCAATCCCTGGCGCAATTAAAATTTGCAACAGTTGAAAATTATTTTTTGAATAATTTACTATAGAAAAGGCAATCCCTGGGATATTTAAAATTTGCGACAGTAAAAAATTATTTTTTGAATAATTTACTATAGAAAAGGCAATCCCTGGCGCAATTAAAATTTGCGACAGTAGAAAATTATTTTTGGAATAATTTACTATAGAAAAGGCAATCCCTGGCGTATTTAAAATTTGCGACAGTAGAAAATTATTTTTTGAAAAATTTACTATAGAAAAGGCAATCCCTGGCGTAATTAAAATTTGCGACAGTAGAAAATTATTTTTTGAATAATTTACTATAGAAAAGGCACTCCCTGGCGTAATTAAAATTTGCGACAGTAGAAAATTAATTTGTGAAAAATTTACCTGGCGAAATTGAAATTTGCGACTGTAAAAAATTATTTTTTGAATAATTTACTATAGAAAAGGCAATCCCTGGCGCAATTAAAATTTGCGACAGTAAAAAATTATTTTTTGAATAATTTACTATAGAAAAAGCAATCCCTGGCGTAATTAAAATTTGCGACAGTAAAAAATTATTTTTTGAATAATTTACTATAGAAAAGGCAATCCCTGGTGTAATTAAAATTTGCGACAGTAGAAAATTATTTTTTGAATAATTTACTATAGAAAAGGCAATCCCTGGCGTAATTAAAATTTGCGACAGTAGAAAATTATTTTTTGAATAATTTACTGTAGAAAAGGCAATCCCTGGCGCAATTAAAATTTGCAACAGTAGAAAATTATTTTTTGAATAATTTACTATAGAAAAGGCAATCCTTGGCGTAATTAAAATTTGCGACAGTAAAAAATTATTTTTTGAATAATTTACTATAGAAAAGGCAATCCCTGGCGTAATTAAAATTTGCGACAGTAGAAAATTATTTTTTGAATAATTTACTATTGAAAAGGCAATCCCTGGCGTATTTAAAATTTGCGACAGTATAAAATTATTTTTTGAATAATTTACTATAGAAAAGGCAATCCCTGGCGTATTTAAAATTTGCGACAGTAAAAAATTATTTTTTGAATAATTTACTATAGAAAAGGCAATCCCTGGCGTAATTAAAATTTGCGACAGTAGAAAATTATTTTTTGAATAATTTACTATAGAAAAGGCAATCCCTGGCGTATTTAAAATTTGCGACAGTATAAAATTATTTTTTGAAAAATTTACTATAGAAAAGGCAATCCCTGGGATATTTAAAATTTGCGACAGTAGAAAATTATTTTTTGAAAAATTTACTATAGAAAAGGCAATCCCTGGCGTAATTAAAATTTGCGACAGTAAAAAATTATTTTTTGAATAATTTACTATAGAAAAGGCAATCCCTGGCGTATTTAAAATTTGCGACAGTATAAAATTATTTTTTGAATAATTTACTATAGAAAAGGCAATCCCTGGCGCAATTAAAATTTGCAAAACTAGAAAATTATTTTTTGAATAATTTACTATAGAAAAGGCAATCCCTGGCGTAATTAAAATTTGCGACAGTAAAAAATTATTTTTTAAATAATTTGCTATAGAAAAGGCAATCCCTGGCGTAATTAAAATTTGAGACAGTAGAAAATTATTTTTTGAATAATTTACTATAGAAAAGGCAATCCCTGGCGTATTTAAAATTTGCGACAATATAAAATTATTTTTTGAATAATTTACTATAGAAAAGGCAATCCCTGGCGTAATTAAAATTTGCGACAGTAGAAAATTATTTTTTGAATAATTTACTATAGAAAAGGCAATCCCTGGCGTATTTAAAATTTGCGACAGTATAAAATTATTTTTTGAAAAATTTACTATAGAAAAGGCAATCCCTGGCGTAATTAAAATTTGCGACAGTAGAAAATTATTTTTTGAAAAATTTACTATAGAAAAGGCAATCCCTGGCGTAATTAAAATTTGCGACAGTAGAAAATTATTTTTTGAATAATTTACTATAGAAAAGGCAATCCCTGGCGTAATTAAAATTTGCGACAGTAGAAAATTAATTTGTGAAAAATCTACCTGGCGAAATTGAAATTTGCGACAGGAAAAAATTATTTTTTGAATAATTTACTATAGAAAAGGCAATCCCTGGCGCAATGAAAATTTGCGACAGTAAAAAATTATTTTTTGAATAATTTACTATAGAAAAGGCAATCCCTGGCGTAACTAAAATTTGCGACAGTAAAAAATTCTTTTTTGAATAATTTACTATAGAAAAGGCAATCCCTGGCGTAATTAAAATTTGCGACAGTAAAAAATTATTTTTTGAATAATTTACTATAGAAAAGGCAATCCCTGGCGTAATTAAAATTTGCGATAGTAGAAAATTATTTTTTGAATAATTTACTAAAGAAAAGGCAATCCCTGGCGTAATTAAAATTTGCGACAGTAGAAAATTATTTTTTGAATAATTTACTGTAGAAAAGGCAATCCCTGGTGCAATTAAAATATGCAACAGTAGAAAATTATTTTTTGAATAATTTACTATAGAAAAGGCAATCCCTGGCGTAATTAAAATTTGCGACAGTAAAAAATTATTTTTTGAATAATTTACTATAGAAAAGTCAATCCCTGGCGTAATTAAAATTTGCGACAGTAGAAAATTATTTTTTGAATAATTTACTATAGAAAAGGCAATCCCTGGCGTATTTAAAATTTGCGACAGTATAAAATTATTTTTTGAATAATTTACTATAGAAAAGGCAATCCCTGGCGTAATTAATATTTGCGACAGTAAAAAATTATTTTTTGAATAATTTACTATAGAAAAGGCAATCCCTGGCGTAATTAAAATTTGCGACAGTAGAAAATTATTTTTTGAATAATTTACTATAGAAAAGGCAATCCCTGGCGTATTTAAAATTTGCGACAGTATAAAATTATTTTTTGAAAAATTTACTATAGAAAAGGCAATCCCTGGCGTAATTAAAATTTGCGACAGTAGAAAATTATTTTTTGAAAAATTTACTATAGAAAAGGCAATCCCTGGCGTAATTAAAATTTGCGACAGTAGAAAATTATTTTTTGAATAATTTACTATAGAAAAGGCAATCCCTGGCGTAATTAAAATTTGCGACAGTAGAAAATTAATTTGTGAAAAATTTACCTGGCGAAATTGAAATTTGCGACAGGAAAAAATTATTTTTTGAATAATTTACTATAGAAAAGGCAATCCCTGGCGCAATGAAAATTTGCGACAGTAAAAAATTATTTTTTGAATAATTTACTATAGAAAAGGCAATCCCTGGCGTAACTGAAATTTGCGACAGTAAAAAATTCTTTTTTGAATAATTTAATATAGAAAAGGCAATCCCTGGCCTAATTAAAATTTGCGACAGTAGAAAATTATTTTTTGAATAATTTTCTATAGAAAAGGCAATCCCTGGCGTAATTAAAATTTGCGACAGTAGAAAATTATTTTTTGAATAATTTACTGTAGAAAAGGCAATCCCTGGCGTAACTAAAATTTGCGACAGTAAAAAATTCTTTTTTGAATAATTTACTATAGAAAAGGCAATCCCTGGCCTAATTAAAATTTGCGACAGTAGAAAATTATTTTTTGAAAAATTTACTATAGAAAAGGCAATCCCTGGCGTAATTAAAATTTGCGACAGTAGAAAATTATTTTTTGAATAATTTACTATAGAAAAGGCATTCCCTGGCGTAATTAAAATTTGCGACAGTAGAAAATTAATTTGTGAAAAATTTACCTGGCGAAATTGAAATTTGCGACAGGAAAAAATTATTTTTTGAATAATTTACTATAGAAAAGGCAATCCCTGGCGCAATGAAAATTTGCGACAGTAAAAAATTATTTTTTGAATAATTTACTATAGAAAAGGCAATCCCTGGCGTAACTAAAATTTGCGACAGTAAAAAATTCTTTTTTGAATAATTTACTATAGAAAAGGCAATCCCTGGCCTAATTAAAATTTGCGACAGTAGAAAATTATTTATTGAATAATTTACTATAGAAAAGGCAATCCCTGGCGTAATTAAAATTTGCGACAGTAGAAAATTATTTTTTGAATAATTTACTGTAGAAAAGGCAATCCCTGGCGCAATTAAAATTTGCAACAGTAGAAAATTATTTTTTGAATAATTTACTATAGAAAAGGCAATCCCTGGCGTAATTAAAATTTGCGACAGTAAAAAATTATTTTTTGAATAATTTACTATAGAAAAGGCAATCCCTGGCGTAATTAAAATTTGCGCCAGTAGAAAATTATTTTTTGAATAATTTACTATAGAAAAGGCAATCCCTGGCGTATTTAAAATTTGCGACAGTATAAAATTATTTTTTGAATAATTTACTATAGTAAAGGCAATCCCTGGCGTAATTAAAATTTGCGACAGTAGAAAATTATTTTTTGAATAATTTACTATAGAAAAGGCAATCCCTTGCGTAATTAAAATTTGCGACAGTAGAAAATTATTTTTTGAATAATTTACTATAGAAAAGGCAATCCCTGGCGTAATTAAAATTTGCGACAGTAGAAAATTATTTTTTGAATAATTTAGTATAGAAAAGGCAATCCCTGGCTTATTTAAAATTTGCGGCAGTATAAAATTATTTTTTGAATAATTTACTATAGAAAAGGCAATCCCTGGCGTAATTAAAATTTGCGACAGTAAAAAATTATTTTTTGAATAATTTACTATAGAAAAGGCAATCCCTGGCGTAATTAAAATTTGCGATAGTAGAAAATTATTTTTTGAATAATTTACTAAAGAAAAGGCAATCCCTGGCGTAATTAAAATTTGCGACAGTAGAAAATTATTTTTTGAATAATTTACTGTAGAAAAGGCAATCCCTGGTGCAATTAAAATATGCAACAGTAGAAAATTATTTTTTGAATAATTTACTATAGAAAAGGCAATCCCTGGCGTAATTAAAATTTGCGACAGTAAAAAATTATTTTTTGAATAATTTACTATAGAAAAGTCAATCCCTGGCGTAATTAAAATTTGCGACAGTAGAAAATTATTTTTTGAATAATTTACTATAGAAAAGGCAATCCCTGGCGTATTTAAAATTTGCGACAGTATAAAATTATTTTTTGAATAATTTACTATAGAAAAGGCAATCCCTGGCGTAATTAATATTTGCGACAGTAAAAAATTATTTTTTGAATAATTTACTATAGAAAAGGCAATCCCTGGCGTAATTAAAATTTGCGACAGTAGAAAATTATTTTTTGAATAATTTACTATAGAAAAGGCAATCCCTGGCGTATTTAAAATTTGCGACAGTATAAAATTATTTTTTGAAAAATTTACTATAGAAAAGGCAATCCCTGGCGTAATTAAAATTTGGGACAGTAGAAAATTATTTTTTGAAAAATTTACTATAGAAAAGGCAATCCCTGGCGTAATTAAAATTTGCGACAGTAGAAAATTATTTTTTGAATAATTTACTATAGAAAAGGCAATCCCTGGCGTAATTAAAATTTGCGACAGTAGAAAATTAATTTGTGAAAAATTTACCTGGCGAAATTGAAATTTGCGACAGGAAAAAATTATTTTTTGAATAATTTACTATAGAAAAGGCAATCCCTGGCGCAATGAAAATTTGCGACAGTAAAAAATTATTTTTTGAATAATTTACTATAGAAAAGGCAATCCCTGGCGTAACTGAAATTTGCGACAGTAAAAAATTCTTTTTTGAATAATTTACTATAGAAAAGGCAATCCCTGGCCTAATTAAAATTTGCGACAGTAGAAAATTATTTTTTGAATAATTTTCTATAGAAAAGGCAATCCCTGGCGTAATTAAAATTTGCGACAGTAGAAAATTATTTTTTGAATAATTTACTGTAGAAAAGGCAATCCCTGGCGCAATTAAAATTTGCAACAGTAGAAAATTATTTTTTGAATAATTTACTATAGAAAAGGCAATCCCTGGCGTAATTAAAATTTGCGACAGTAAAAAATTATTTTTTGAATAATTTACTATAGAAAAGGCAATCCCTGGCGTAATTAAAATTTGCGACAGTAGAAAATTATTTTTTGAATAATTTACTATAGAAAAGGCAATCCCTGGCGTATTTAAAATTTGCGACAGTATAAAATTATTTTTTGAATAATTTACTATAGAAAAGGCAATCCCTGGCGTAATTAAAATTTGCGACAGTAGAAAATTATTTTTTGAATAATTTACTATAGAAAAGGCAATCCCTTGGGTAATTAAAATTTGCGACAGTAGAAAATTATTTTTTGAATAATTTACTATAGAAAAGGCAATCCCTGGCGTAATTAAAATTTGCGACAGTAAAAAATTATTTTTTGAATAATTTACTATAGAAAAGGCAATCCCTGGCGTAATTAAAATTTGCGATAGTAGAAAATTATTTTTTGAATAATTTACTAAAGAAAAGGCAATCCCTGGCGTAATTAAAATTTGCGACAGTAGAAAATTATTTTTTGAATAATTTACTGTAGAAAAGGCAATCCCTGGTGCAATTAAAATTTGCAACAGTAGAAAATTATTTTTTGAATAATTTACTATAGAAAAGGCAATCCCTGGCGTAATTAAAATTTGCGACAGTAAAAAATTATTTTTTGAATAATTTACTATAGAAAAGGCAATCCCTGGCGTAATTAAAATTTGCGACAGTAGAAAATTATTTTTTGAATAATTTACTATAGAAAAGGCAATCCCTGGCGTAATTAAAATTTGCGACAGTAGAAAATTATTTTTTGAATAATTTACTATAGAAAGGTAATCCCTGGCGTAATTAAAATTTGCGACAGTAGAAAATTAATTTGTGAAAAATTTACCTGGCGAAATTGAAATTTGCGACAGTAAAAAATTATTTTTTGAATAATTTACTATAGAAAAGGCAATCCCTGGCGCAATTAAAATTTGCGACAGTAGAAAATTATTTTTTGAATAATTTACTATAGAAAAGGTAATCCCTGGCGTAATTAAAATTTGCGACAGTAGAAAATTATTTTTTGAATAATTTACTGTAGAAAAGGCAATACCTGGCGCAATTAAAATTTGCAACAGTAGAAAATTATTTTTTGAATAATTTACTATAGAAAAGGCAATCCCTGGCGTAATTAAAATTTGCGACAGTAGAAAATTATTTTTTGAATAATTTACTATAGAAAAGGTAATCCCTGGCGTAATTAAAATTTGCGACAGTAGAAAATTAATTTGTGAAAAATTTTCCTGGCGAAATTGAAATTG
Organism: Dioctria linearis; assembly: GCA_963930735.1. Classification (NCBI taxonomy): domain Eukaryota; kingdom Metazoa; phylum Arthropoda; class Insecta; order Diptera; family Asilidae; genus Dioctria; species Dioctria linearis. The sequence continues at coordinate 92,027 of CAWVNZ010003103.1, forward strand.
GCGACAGTAAAAAATTATTTTTTGAATAATTTACTATAGAAAAGGCAATCCCTGGCGCAATTAAAATTTGCGACAGTAGAAAATTATTTTTTGAATAATTTACTATCGAAAAGGTAATCCCTGGCGTAATTAAAATTTGCGACAGTAGAAAATTAATTTGTGAAAAATTTACCTGGCGAAATTGAAATTTGCGACAGGAAAAAATTATTTTTTGAATAATTTACTATAGAAAAGGCAATCCCTGGCGCAATGAAAATTTGCGACAGTAAAAAATTATTTTTTGAATAATTTACTATAGAAAAGGCAATCCCTGGCGCAATTAAAATTTGCAACAGTAGAAAATTATTTTTTGAATAATTTACTATAGAAAAGGCAATCCCTGGCGTAATTAAAATTTGCGACAGTAAAAAATTATTTTTTGAATAATTTACTATAGAAAAGGCAATCCCTGGCGTAATTAAAATTTGCGACAGTAGAAAATTATTTTTTGAATAATTTACTATAGAAAAGGCAATCCCTGGCGTATTTAAAATTTGCGACAGTATAAAATTATTTTTTGAATAATTTACTATAGAAAAGGCAATCCCTGGCGTAATTAAAATTTGCGACAGTAGAAAATTATTTTTTGAATAATTTACTATAGAAAAGGCAATCCCTTGCGTAATTAAAATTTGCGACAGTAGAAAATTATTTTTTGAATAATTTACTATAGAAAAGGCAATCCTTGGCGTAATTAAAATTTGCGACAGTAGAAAATTATTTTTTGAATAATTTAGTATAGAAAAGGCAATCCCTGGCTTATTTAAAATTTGCGGCAGTATAAAATTATTTTTTGAATAATTTACTATAGAAAAGGCAATCCCTGGCGTAATTAAAATTTGCGACAGTAAAAAATTATTTTTTGAATAATTTACTATAGAAAAGGCAATCCCTGGCGTAATTAAAATTTGCGATAGTAGAAAATTATTTTTTGAATAATTTACTATCGAAAAGGTAATCCCTGGCGTAATTAAAATTTGCGACAGTAGAAAATTAATTTGTGAAAAATTTACCTGGCGAAATTGAAATTTGCGACAGGAAAAAATTATTTTTTGAATAATTTACTATAGAAAAGGCAATCCCTGGCGTAATTAAAATTTGCGACAGTAAAAAATTATTTTTTGAATAATTTACTATAGAAAAGGCAATCCCTGGCGTAATTAAAATTTGCGATAGTAGAAAATTATTTTTTGAATAATTTACTAAAGAAAAGGCAATCCCTGGCGTAATTAAAATTTGCGACAGTAGAAAATTATTTTTTGAATAATTTACTGTAGAAAAGGCAATCCCTGGTGCAATTAAAATTTGCAACAGTAGAAAATTATTTTTTGAATAATTTACTATAGAAAAGGCAATCCCTGGCGTAATTAAAATTTGCGACAGTAAAAAATTATTTTTTGAATAATTTACTATAGAAAAGGCAATCCCTGGCGTAATTAAAATTTGCGAAAGTAGAAAATTATTTTTTGAATAATTTACTATAGAAAAGGCAATCCCTGGCGTAATTAAAATTTGCGACAGTAGAAAATTATTTTTTGAATAATTTACTATAGAAAAGGTAATCCCTGGCGTAATTAAAATTTGCGACAGTGGAAAATTAATTTGTGAAAAATTTACCTGGCGAAATTGAAATTTGCGACAGGAAAAAATTATTTTTTGAATAATTTACTATAGAAAAGGCAATCCCTGGCGCAATGAAAATTTGCGAAAGTAAAAAATTATTTTTTGAATAATTTACTATAGAAAAGGCAATCCCTGGCGTAACTAAAATTTGCGACAGTAAAAAATTCTTTTTTGAATAATTTACTATAGAAAAGGCAATCCCTGGCCTAATTAAAATTTGCGACAGTAGAAAATTATTTTTTGAATAATTTACTATAGAAAAGGCAATCCCTGGCATAATTAAAATTTGCGACAGTAGAAAATTATTTTTTGAATAATTTACTGTAGAAAAGGCAATCCCTGGCGCAATTAAAATTTGCAACAGTAGAAAATTATTTTTTGAATAATTTACTATAGAAAAGGCAATCCCTGGCGTAATTAAAATTTGCGACAGTAAAAAATTATTTTTTGAATAATTTACTATAGAAAAGGCAATCCCTGGCGTAATTAAAATTTGCGACAGTAGAAAATTATTTTTTGAATAATTTACTATAGAAAAGGCAATCCCTGGCGTATTTAAAATTTGCGACAGTATAAAATTATTTTTTGAATAATTTACTATAGAAAAGGCAATCCCTGGCGTAATTAAAATTTGCGACAGTAGAAAATTATTTTTTGAATAATTTACTATAGAAAAGGCAATCCCTTGCGTATTTAAAATTTGCGGCAGTATAAAATTATTTTTTGAATAATTTACTATAGAAAAGGCAATCCCTGGCGTAATTAAAATTTGCGACAGTAAAAAATTATTTTTTGAATAATTTACTATAGAAAAGGCAATCCCTGGCGTAATTAAAATTTGCGATAGTAGAAAATTATTTTTTGAATAATTTACTAAAGAAAAGGCAATCCCTGGCGTAATTAAAATTTGCGACAGTAGAAAATTATTTTTTGAATAATTTACTGTAGAAAAGGCAATCCCTGGTGCAATTAAAATTTGCAACAGTAGAAAATTATTTTTTGAATAATTTACTATAGAAAAGGCAATCCCTGGCGTAATTAAAATTTGCGACAGTAAAAAATTATTTTTTGAATAATTTACTATAGAAAAGGCATTCCCTGGCGTAATTAAAATTTGCGACAGAAGAAAATTATTTTTTGAATAATTTACTATAGAAAAGGTAATCCCTGGCGTAATTAAAATTTGCGACAGTAGAAAATTAATTTGTGAAAAATTTACCTGGCGAAATTGAAATTTGCGACAGTAAAAAATTATTTTTTGAATAATTTACTATAGAAAAGGCAATCCCTGGCGCAATTAAAATTTGCGACAGTAGAAAATTATTTTTTGAATAATTTACTATAGAAAAGGTAATCCCTGGCGTAATTAAAATTTGTAACAGTTGAAAATTATTTTTTGAATAATTTACTATAGAAAAGGCAATCCCTGGCGTAATTAAAATTTGCGACAGTAGAAAATTATTTTTTGAAAAATTTACTATAGAAAAGGCAATCCCTGGCGTAATTAAAATTTGCGACAGTAAAAAATTATTTTTTCAATAATTTACTATAGAAAAGGCAATCCCTGGCGTATTTAAAATTTGCGACAGTATAAAATTATTTTTTTAATAATTTACTATAGAAAAGGCAATCCCTGGCGCAATTAAAATTTGCAACAGTAGAAAACTATTTTTTGAATAATTTGCTATAGAAAAGGCAATCCCTGGCGTAATTAAAAGTTGCGACAGTAAAAAATTATTTTTTGAATAATTTACTATAGAAAAGGCAATCCCTGGCGTAATTAAAATTTGCGACAGTAGAAAATTATTTTTTGAATAATTTACTATAGAAAAGGCAATCCTTGGCGTATTTCAAATTTGCGACAGTAAAAAATTATTTTTTGAATAATTTACTATAGAAAAGGCAATCCCTGGCGTAATTAAAATTTGCGACAGTAGAAAATTATTTTTTGAATAATTTACTATAGAAAAGGCAATCCCTGGCGTATTTAAAATTTGCGACAGTATAAAATTATTTTATGAAAAATTGACTATAGAAAAGGCAATCCCTGGCGTAATTAAAATTTGCGACAGTAAAGAATTATTTTTTGAATAATTTACTATAGAAAAGGCAATCCCTGGCGTAATTAAAATTTGCGACAGTTGAAAATTATTTTTTGAATAATTTACTATAGAAAAGGCAATCCCTGGCGCAGTTAAAACTTGCGATAGTAAAAAATTATTTTTTGAATAATTTACTATAGAAAAGGCAATCCCTGGCGTAATTAATATTTGCGACAGTAGAAAATTATTTTTTGAATAATTTACTATAGAAAAGGCAATCCCTGGCGTATTTAAAATTTGCGACAGTAGAAAATTATTTTTTGAATAATTTACTATAGAAAAGGCAATCCCTAGCGTAATTAAAATTTGCGACAGTAAAAAATTATTTTTTGAATAATTTACTATAGAAAAGGCAATCCCTGGCGCAATTAAAATTTGCGACAGTAAAAAATTATTTTTTGAAAAGCTTACTATAGAAAAGGCAATCCCTGGCGCAATTAAAATTTGCGACAGTAGAAAATTATCTTTTGAATAATTTACTAAGAAAAAGCAATCCCTGGCGTAATTAAAATTTGCGACAGTAGAAAATTGTTTTTTGAAAAATTTACTATAGAAAAGGCATTCCCTGGCGTAATTAAAATTTGCGACAGTAAAAAATTATTTTTTGAATAATTTACTATATAAAAGGCAATCCCTGGCGTAATTAAAATTTGCGACAGTAAAAAATTATTTTTTGAATAATTTACTATAGAAAAGGCAATCCCTGGCGGATTTGAAATTTGCGACAGTTGAAAATTATTTTTTGAATAATTTACTACAGAAAAGGCAATCCCTGGCGTAACTAAAATTTGCGACAGTAAAAAATTCTTTTTTGAATAATTTACTATAGAAAAGGCAATCCCTGGCCTAATTAAAATTTGCGACAGTAGAAAATTATTTTTTGAATAATTTACTATAGAAAAGGCAATCCCTGGCATAATTAAAATTTGCGACAGTAGAAAATTATTTTTTGAATAATTTACTGTAGAAAAGGCAATCCCTGGCGCAATTAAAATTTGCAACAGTAGAAAATTATTTTTTGAATAATTTACTATAGAAAAGGCAATCCCTGGCCTAATTAAAATTTGCGACAGTAAAAAATTATTTTTTGAATAATTTACTATAGAAAAGGCAATCCCTGGCGTAATTAAAATTTGCGACAGTAGAAAATTATTTTTTGAATAATTTACTATAGAAAAGGCAATCCCTGGCGTATTTAAAATTTGCGACAGTATAAAATTATTTTTTGAATAATTTACTATAGAAAAGGCAATCCCTGGCGCAATTAAAATTTGCAACAGTAGAAAATTATTTTTTGAATAATTTACTATAGAAAAGGCAATCCCTGGCGTAATTAAAATTTGCGACAGTAAAAAATTATTTTTTGAATAATTTACTATAGAAAAGGCAATCCCTGGCGCAATGAAAATTTGCGACAGTAAAAAATTATTTTTTGAATAATTTACTATAGAAAAGGCAATCCCTGGCGTAACTAAAATTTGCGACAGTAAAAAATTCTTTTTTGAATAATTTACTATAGAAAAGGCAATCCCTGGCCTAATTAAAATTTGCGACAGTAGAAAATTATTTTTTGAATAATTTACTATAGAAAAGGCAATCCCTGGCATAATTAAAATTTGCGACAGTAGAAAATTATTTTTTGAATAATTTACTGTAGAAAAGGCAATCCCTGGCGCAATTAAAATTTGCAACAGTAGAAAATTATTTTTTGAATAATTTACTATAGAAAAGGCAATCCCTGGCGTAATTAAAATTTGCGACAGTAAAAAATTATTTTTTGAATAATTTACTATAGAAAAGGCAATCCCTGGCGTAATTAAAATTTGCGACAGTAGAAAATTATTTTTTGAATAATTTACTATAGAAAAGGCAATCCCTGGCGTATTTAAAATTTGCGACAGTATAAAATTATTTTTTGAATAATTTACTATAGAAAAGGCAATCCCTGGCGTAATTAAAATTTGCGACAGTAGAAAATTATTTTTTGAATAATTTACTATAGAAAAGGCAATCCCTTGCGTAATTAAAATTTGCGACAGTAGAAAATTATTTTTTGAATAATTTACTATAGAAAAGGCAATCCCTGGCGTAATTAAAATTTGCGACAGTAGAAAATTATTTTTTGAATAATTTAGTATAGAAAAGGCAATCCCTGGCTTATTTAAAATTTGCGGCAGTATAAAATTATTTTTTGAATAATTTACTATAGAAAAGGCAATCCCTGGCGTAATTAAAATTTGCGACAGTAAAAAATTATTTTTTGAATAATTTACTATAGAAAAGGCAATCCCTGGCGTAATTAAAATTTGCGATAGTAGAAAATTATTTTTTGAATAATTTACTAAAGAAAAGGCAATCCCTGGCGTAATTAAAATTTGCGACAGTAGAAAATTATTTTTTGAATAATTTACTGTAGAAAAGGCAATCCCTGGTGCAATTAAAATTTGCAACAGTAGAAAATTATTTTTTGAATAATTTACTATAGAAAAGGCAATCCCTGGCGTAATTAAAATTTGCGACAGTAAAAAAATTATTTTTTGAATAATTTACTGTAGAAAAGGCAATCCCTGGCGCAATTAAAATTTGCGACAGTAGAAAATTATTTTTTGAATAATTTACTATAGAAAAGGTAATCCCTGGCGTAATTAAAATTTGCGACAATAGAAAATTATTTTTTGAATAATTTACTGTAGAAAAGGCAATACCTGGCGCAATTAAAATTTGCAACAGTAGAAAATTATTTTTTGAATAATTTACTATAGAAAAGGCAATCCCTGGCGTAATTAAAATTTGCGACAGCAGAAAATTATTTTTTGAATAATTTACTATAGAAAAGGTAATCCCTGGCGTAATTAAAATTTGCGACAGTAGAAAATTAATTTGTGAAAAATTTACCTGGCGAAATTGAAATTTGCGACAGTAAAAAATTATTTTTTGAATAATTTACTATAGAAAAGGCAATACCTGGCGCAATTAAAATTTGCGACAGTAGAAAATTATTTTTTGAATAATTTACTATCGAAAAGGTAATCCCTGGCGTAATTAAAATTTGCGACAGTAGAAAATTAATTTGTGAAAAATTTACCTGGCGAAATTGAAATTTGCGACAGGAAAAAATTATTTTTTGAATAATTTACTATAGAAAAGGCAATCCCTGGCGCAATGAAAATATGCGACAGTAAAAAATTATTTTTTGAATAATTTACTATAGAAAAGGCAATCCCTGGCGCAATTAAAATTTGCAACAGTAGAAAATTATTTTTTGAATAATTTACTATAGAAAAGGCAATCCCTGGCGTAATTAAAATTTGCGACAGTAAAAAATTATTTTTTGAATAATTTACTATAGAAAAGGCAATCCCTGGCGTAATTAAAATTTGCGACAGTAGAAAATTATTTTTTGAATAATTTACTATAGAAAAGGCAATCCCTGGCGTATTTAAAATTTGCGACAGTATAAAATTATTTTTTGAATAATTTACTATAGAAAAGGCAATCCCTGGCGTAATTAAAATTTGCGACAGTAGAAAATTATTTTTTGAATAATTTACTATAGAAAAGGCAATCCCTTGCGTAATTAAAATTTGCGACAGTAGAAAATTATTTTTTGAATAATTTACTATAGAAAAGGCAATCCCTGGCGTAATTAAAATTTGCGACAGTAGAAAATTATTTTTTGAATAATTTAGTATAGAAAAGGCAATTCCTGGCATATTTAAAATTTGCGGCAGTATAAAATTATTTTTTGAATAATTTACTATAGAAAAGGCAATCCCTGGCGTAATTAAAATTTGCGACAGTAAAAAATTATTTTTTGAATAATTTACTATAGAAAAGGCAATCCCTGGCGTAATTAAAATTTGCGATAGTAGAAAATTATTTTTTGAATAATTTACTATCGAAAAGGTAATCCCTGGCGTAATTAAAATTTTGCGACAGTAGAAAATTAATTTGTGAAAAATTTACCTGGCGAAATTGAAATTTGCGACAGGAAAAAATTATTTTTTGAATAATTTACTATAGAAAAGGCAATCCCTGGCGTAATTAAAATTTGCGACAGTAAAAAATTATTTTTTGAATAATTTACTATAGAAAAGGCAATCCCTGGCGTAATTAAAATTTGCGACAGTAAAAAATTATTTTTTGAATAATTTACTATAGAAAAGGCAATCCCTGGCGTAATTAAAATTTGCGATAGTAGAAAATTATTTTTTGAATAATTTACTAAAGAAAAGGCAATCCCTGGCGCAATTAAAATTTGCGACAGTAGAAAATTATTTTTTGAATAATTTACTATAGAAAAGGTAATCCCTGGCGTAATTAAAATTTGCGACAATAGAAAATTATTTTTTGAATAATTTACTGTAGAAAAGGCAATACCTGGCGCAATTAAAATTTGCAACAGTAGAAAATTATTTTTTGAATAATTTACTATAGAAAAGGCAATCCCTGGCGTAATTAAAATTTGCGACAGCAGAAAATTATTTTTTGAATAATTTACTATAGAAAAGGTAATCCCTGGCGTAATTAAAATTTGCGACAGTAGAAAATTAATTTGTGAAAAATTTACCTGGCGAAATTGAAATTTGCGACAGTAAAAAATTATTTTTTGAATAATTTACTATAGAAAAGGCAATACCTGGCGCAATTAAAATTTGCGACAGTAGAAAATTATTTTTTGAATAATTTACTATCGAAAAGGTAATCCCTGGCGTAATTAAAATTTGCGACAGTAGAAAATTAATTTGTGAAAAATTTACCTGGCGAAATTGAAATTTGCGACAGGAAAAAATTATTTTTTGAATAATTTACTATAGAAAAGGCAATCCCTGGCGCAATGAAAATATGCGACAGTAAAAAATTATTTTTTGAATAATTTACTATAGAAAAGGCAATCCCTGGCGCAATTAAAATTTGCAACAGTAGAAAATTATTTTTTGAATAATTTACTATAGAAAAGGCAATCCCTGGCGTAATTAAAATTTGCGAAAGTAAAAAATTATTTTTTGAATAATTTACTATAGAAAAGGCAATCCCTGGCGTAATTAAAATTTGCGACAGTAGAAAATTATTTTTTGAATAATTTACTATAGAAAAGGCAATCCCTGGCGTATTTAAAATTTGCGACAGTATAAAATTATTTTTTGAATAATTTACTATAGAAAAGGCAATCCCTGGCGTAATTAAAATTTGCGACAGTAGAAAATTATTTTTTGAATAATTTACTATAGAAAAGGCAATCCCTTGCGTAATTAAAATTTGCGACAGTAGAAAATTATTTTTTGAATAATTTACTATAGAAAAGGCAATCCCTGGCGTAATTAAAATTTGCGACAGTAGAAAATTATTTTTTGAATAATTTAGTATAGAAAAGGCAATCCCTGGCTTATTTAAAATTTGCGGCAGTATAAAATTATTTTTTGAATAATTTACTATAGAAAAGGCAATCCCTGGCGTAATTAAAATTTGCGACAGTAAAAAATTATTTTTTGAATAATTTACTATAGAAAAGGCAATCCCTGGCGTAATTAAAATTTGCGATAGTAGAAAATTATTTTTTGAATAATTTACTATCGAAAAGGTAATCCCTGGCGTAATTAAAATTTTGCGACAGTAGAAAATTAATTTGTGAAAAATTTACCTGGCGAAATTGAAATTTGCGACAGGAAAAAATTATTTTTTGAATAATTTACTATAGAAAAGGCAATCCCTGGCGTAATTAAAATTTGCGACAGTAAAAAATTATTTTTTGAATAATTTACTATAGAAAAGGCAATCCCTGGCGTAATTAAAATTTGCGATAGTAGAAAATTATTTTTTGAATAATTTACTAAAGAAAAGGCAATCCCTGGCGTAATTAAAATTTGCGACAGTAGAAAATTATTTTTTGAATAATTTACTGTAGAAAAGGCAATCCCTGGTGCAATTAAAATTTGCAACAGTAGAAAATTATTTTTTGAATAATTTACTATAGAAAAGGCAATCCCTGGCGTAATTAAAATTTGCGACAGTAAAAAATTATTTTTTGAATAATTTACTATAGAAAAGGCAATCCCTGGCGTAATTAAAATTTGCGACAGTAGAAAATTATTTTTTGAATAATTTACTATAGAAAAGGCAATCCCTGGCGTAATTAAAATTTGCGACAGTAGAAAATTATTTTTTGAATAATTTACTATAGAAAAGGTAATCCCTGGCGTAATTAAAATTTGCGACAGTGGAAAATTAATTTGTGAAAAATTTACCTGGAGAAATTGAAATTTGCGACAGGAAAAAATTATTTTTTGAATAATTTACTATAGAAAAGGCAATCCCTGGCGCAATGAAAATTTGCGATAGTAAAAAATTATTTTTTGAATAATTTACTATAGAAAAGGCAATCCCTGGCGTAACTAAAATTTGCGACAGTAAAAAATTCTTTTTTGAATAATTTACTATAGAAAAGGCAATCCCTGGCCTAATTAAAATTTGCGACAGTAGAAAATTATTTTTTGAATAATTTACTATAGAAAAGGCAATCCCTGGCATAATTAAAATTTGCGACAGTAGAAAATTATTTTTTGAATAATTTACTGTAGAAAAGGCAATCCCTGGCGCAATTAAAATTTGCAACAGTAGAAAATTATTTTTTGAATAATTTACTATAGAAAAGGCAATCCCTGGCGTAATTAAAATTTGCGACAGTAAAAAATTATTTTTTGAATAATTTACTATAGAAAAGGCAATCCCTGGCGTAATTAAAATTTGCGACAGTAGAAAATTATTTTTTGAATAATTTACTATAGAAAAGGCAATCCCTGGCGTATTTAAAATTTGCGACAGTATAAAATTATTTTTTGAATAATTTACTATAGAAAAGGCAATCCCTGGCGTAATTAAAATTTGCGACAGTAGAAAATTATTTTTTGAATAATTTACTATAGAAAAGGCAATCCCTTGCGTAATTAAAATTTGCGACAGTAGAAAATTATTTTTTGAATAATTTACTATAGAAAAGGCAATCCCTGCGTAATTAAAATTTGCGACAGTAGAAAATTATTTTTTGAATAATTTAGTATAGAAAAGGCAATCCCTGGCTTATTTAAAATTTGCGGCAGTATAAAATTATTTTTTGAATAATTTACTATAGAAAAGGCAATCCCTGGCGTAATTAAAACTTGCGACAGTAAAAAATTATTTTTTGAATAATTTATAATAGAAAAGGCAATCCCTGGCGTAATTAAAATTTGCCATAGTAGAAAATTATTTTTTGAATAATTTACTAAAGAAAAGGCAATCCCTGGCGTAATTAAAATTTGCGACAGTAGAAAATTATTTTTTGAATAATTTACTGTAGAAAAGGCAATCCCTGGTGCAATTAAAATTTGCAACAGTAGAAAATTATTTTTTGAATAATTTACTATAGAAAAGGCAATCCCTGGCGTAATTAAAATTTGCGACAGTAAAAAATTATTTTTTGAATAATTTACTATAGAAAAGGCAATCCCTGGCGTAATTAAAATTTGCGACAGTAGAAAATTATTTTTTGAATAATTTACTATAAAAAGGCAATCCCTGGCGTAATTAAAATTTGCGACATTAGAAAATTATTTTTTGAATAATTTACTATAGAAAAGGTAATCCCTGGCGTAATTAAAATTTGCGATAGTAGAAAATTAATTTGTGAAAAATTTACCTGGCGAAATTGAAATTTGCGACAGTAAAAAATTATTTTTTGAATAATTTACTATAGAAAAGGCAATCCCTGGCGCAATTAAAATTTGCGACAGTAGAAAATTATTTTTTGAATAATTTACTATAGAAAAGGTAATCCCTGGCGTAATTAAAATTTGTAACAGTTGAAAATTATTTTTGAATAATTTACTATAGAAAAGGCAATCCCTGGCGTAATTAAAATTTGCGACAGTAGAAAATTATTTTTTGAAAAATTTACTATAGAAAAGGCAATCCCTGGCGTAATTAAAATTTGCGACAGTAAAAAATTATTTTTTCAATAATTTACTATAGAAAAGGCAATCCCTGGCGTATTTAAAATTTGCGACAGTATAAAATTATTTTTTGAATAATTTACTATAGAAAAGGCAATCCCTGGCGCAATTAAAATTTGCAACAGTAGAAAACTATTTTTTGAATAATTTGCTATAGAAAAGGCAATCCCTGGCGTAATTAAAAGTTGCGACAGTAAAAAATTATTTTTTGAATAATTTACTATAGAAAAGGCAATCCCTGGCGTAATTAAAATTTGCGACAGTAGAAAATTATTTTTTGAATAATTTACTATAGAAAAGGCAATCCTTGGCGTATTTCAAATTTGCGACAGTATAAAATTATTTTTTGAATAATTTACTATAGAAAAGGCAATCCATGGCGTAATTAAAATTTGCGACAATAAAAAATTATTTTTTGAATAATTTACTATAGAAAAGGCAATCCCTGGCGTAATTAAAATTTGCGACAGTAGAAAATTATTTTTTGAATAATTTACTATAGAAAAGGCAATCCCTGGCGTATTTAAAATTTGCGACAGTATAAAATTATTTTATGAAAAATTTACTATAGAAAAGGCAATCCCTGGCGTAATTAAAATTTGCGACAGTAAAGAATTATTTTTTGAATAATTTACTATAGAAAAGGCAATCCCTGGCGTAATTAAAATTTGCGACAGTTGAAAATTATTTTTTGAATAATTTACTATAGAAAAGGCAATCCCTGGCGCAATTAAAACTTGCGATAGTAAAAAATTATTTTTTGAATAATTTACTATAGAAAAGGCAATCCCTGGCGTAATTAATATTTGCGACAGTAGAAAATTATTTTTTGAATAATTTACTATAGAAAAGGCAATCCCTGCCGTATTTAAAATTTGCGACAGTAGAAAATTATTTTTTGAATAATTTACTATAGAAAAGGCAATCCCTAGCGTAATTAAAATTTGCGACAGTAAAAAATTATTTTTTGAATAATTTACTATAGAAAAGGCAATCCCTGGCGCAATTAAAATTTGCGACAGTAAAAAATTATTTTTTGAAAAGCTTACTATAGAAAAGGCAATCCCTGGCGCAATTAAAATTTGCGACAGTAGAAAATTATCTTTTGAATAATTTACTATAGAAAAAGCAATCCCTGGCGTAATTAAAATTTGCGACAGTAGAAAATTATTTTTTGAAAAATTTACTATAGAAAAGGCATTCCCTGGCGTAATTAAAATTTGCGACAGTAAAAAATTATTTTTTGAATAATTTACTATATAAAAGGCAATCCCTGGCGTAATTAAAATTTGCGACAGTAAAAAATTATTTTTTGAATAATTTACTATAGAAAAGGCAATCCTTGGCGGATTTGAAATTTGCGACAGTTGAAAATTATTTTTTGAATAATTTACTACAGAAAAGGCAATCCCTGGCGTAACTAAAATTTGCGACAGTAAAAAATTCTTTTTTGAATAATTTACTATAGAAAAGGCAATCCCTGGCCTAATTAAAATTTGCGACAGTAAAAAATTATTTTTTGAATAATTTACTATAGAAAAGGCAATCCCTGGCGTAATTAAAATTTGCGATAGTAGAAAATTATTTTTTGAATAATTTACTATCGAAAAGGTAATCCCTGGCGTAATTAAAATTTTGCGACAGTAGAAAATTAATTTGTGAAAAATTTACCTGGCGAAATTGAAATTTGCGACAGGAAAAAATTATTTTTTGAATAATTTACTATAGAAAAGGCAATCCCTGGCGTAATTAAAATTTGCGACAGTAAAAAATTATTTTTTGAATAATTTACTATAGAAAAGGCAATCCCTGGCGTAATTAAAATTTGCGATAGTAGAAAATTATTTTTTGAATAATTTACTAAAGAAAAGGCAATCCCTGGCGTAATTAAAATTTGCGACAGTAGAAAATTATTTTTTGAATAATTTACTGTAGAAAAGGCAATCCCTGGTGCAATTAAAATTTGCAACAGTAGAAAATTATTTTTTGAATAATTTACTATAGAAAAGGCAATCCCTGGCGTAATTAAAATTTGCGACAGTAAAAAATTATTTTTTGAATAATTTACTATAGAAAAGGCAATCCTTGGCGGATTTGAAATTTGCGACAGTTGAAAATTATTTTTTGAATAATTTACTACAGAAAAGGCAATCCCTGGCGTAACTAAAATTTGCGACAGTAAAAAATTCTTTTTTGAATAATTTACTATAGAAAAGGCAATCCCTGGCCTAATTAAAATTTGCGACAGTAAAAAATTATTTTTTGAATAATTTACTATAGAAAAGGCAATCCCTGGCGTAATTAAAATTTGCGATAGTAGAAAATTATTTTTTGAATAATTTACTATCGAAAAGGTAATCCCTGGCGTAATTAAAATTTTGCGACAGTAGAAAATTAATTTGTGAAAAATTTACCTGGCGAAATTGAAATTTGCGACAGGAAAAAATTATTTTTTGAATAATTTACTATAGAAAAGGCAATCCCTGGCGTAATTAAAATTTGCGACAGTAAAAAATTATTTTTTGAATAATTTACTATAGAAAAGGCAATCCCTGGCGTAATTAAAATTTGCGATAGTAGAAAATTATTTTTTGAATAATTTACTAAAGAAAAGGCAATCCCTGGCGTAATTAAAATTTGCGACAGTAGAAAATTATTTTTTGAATAATTTACTGTAGAAAAGGCAATCCCTGGTGCAATTAAAATTTGCAACAGTAGAAAATTATTTTTTGAATAATTTACTATAGAAAAGGCAATCCCTGGCGTAATTAAAATTTGCGACAGTAAAAAATTATTTTTTGAATAATTTACTATAGAAAAGGCAATCCCTGGCGTAATTAAAATTTGCGACAGTAGAAAATTATTTTTTGAATAATTTACTATAGAAAAGGCAATCCCTGGCGTAATTAAAATTTGCGACAGTAGAAAATTATTTTTTGAATAATTTACTATAGAAAAGGTAATCCCTGGCGTAATTAAAATTTGCGACAGTGGAAAATTAATTTGTGAAAAATTTACCTGGCGAAATTGAAATTTGCGACAGGAAAAAATTATTTTTTGAATAATTTACTATAGAAAAGGCAATCCCTGGCGCAATGAAAATTTGCGACAGTAAAAAATTATTTTTTGAATAATTTACTATAGAAAAGGCAATCCCTGGCGTAACTAAAATTTGCGACAGTAAAAAATTCTTTTTTGAATAATTTACTATAGAAAAGGCAATCCCTGGCCTAATTAAAATTTGCGACAGTAGAAAATTATTTTTTGAATAATTTACTATAGAAAAGGCAATCCCTGGCATAATTAAAATTTGCGACAGTAGAAAATTATTTTTTGAATAATTTACTGTAGAAAAGGCAATCCCTGGCGCAATTAAAATTTGCAACAGTAGAAAATTATTTTTTGAATAATTTACTATAGAAAAGGCAATCCCTGGCGTAATTAAAATTTGCGACAGTAAAAAATTATTTTTTGAATAATTTACTATAGAAAAGGCAATCCCTGGCGTAATTAAAATTTGCGACAGTAGAAAATAATTTTTTGAATAATTTACTATAGAAAAGGCAATCCCTGGCGTATTTAAAATTTGCGACAGTATAAAATTATTTTTTGAATAATTTACTATAGAAAAGGCAATCCCTGGCGTAATTAAAATTTGCGACAGTAGAAAATTATTTTTTGAATAATTTACTATAGAAAAGGCAATCCCTTGCGTAATTAAAATTTGCGACAGTCGAAAATTATTTTTTGAATAATTTACTATAGAAAAGGCAATCCCTGGCGTAATTAAAATTTGCGACAGTAGAAAATTATTTTTTGAATAATTTAGTATAGAAAAGGCAATCCCTGGCTTATTTAAAATTTGCGGCAGTATAAAATTATTTTTTGAATAATTTACTATAGAAAAGGCAATCCCTGGCGTAATTAAAATTTGCGACAGTAAAAAATTATTTTTTGAATAATTTACTATAGAAAAGGCAATCCCTGGCGTAATTAAAATTTGCGATAGTAGAAAATTATTTTTTGAATAATTTACTAAAGAAAAGGCAATCCCTGGCGTAATTAAAATTTGCGACAGTAGAAAATTATTTTTTGAATAATTTACTGTAGAAAAGGCAATCCCTGGTGCAATTAAAATTTGCAACAGTAGAAAATTATTTTTTGAATAATTTACTATAGAAAAGGCAATCCCTGGCGTAATTAAAATTTGCGACAATAAAAAATTATTTTTTGAATAATTTACTATAGAAAAGGCAATCCCTGGCGTAATTAAAATTTGCGACAGTAGAAAATTATTTTTTGAATAATTTACTATAAAAAGGCAATCCCTGGCGTAATTAAAATTTGCGACAGTAGAAAATTATTTTTTGAATAATTTACTATAGAAAAGATAATCCCTGGCGTAATTAAAATTTGCGACAGTAGAAAATTAATTTGTGAAAAATTTACCTGGCGAAATTGAAATTTGCGACAGTAAAAAATTATTTTTTGAATAATTTACTATAGAAAAGGCAATCCCTGGCGCAATTAAAATTTGCGACAGTAGAAAATTATTTTTTGAATAATTTACTATAGAAAAGGTAATCCCTGGCGTAATTAAAATTTGTAACAGTTGAAAATTATTTTTTGAATAATTTACTATAGAAAAGGCAATCCCTGGCGTAATTAAAATTTGCGACAGTAGAAAATTATTTTTTGAAAAATTTACTATAGAAAAGGCAATCCCTGGCGTAATTAAAATTTGCGACAGTAAAAAATTATTTTTTCAATAATTTACTATAGAAAAGGCAATCCCTGGCGTATTTAAAATTTGCGACAGTATAAAATTATTTTTTGAATAATTTACTATAGAAAAGGCAATCCCTGGCGCAATTAAAATTTGCAACAGTAGAAAACTATTTTTTGAATAATTTGCTATAGAAAAGGCAATCCCTGGCGTAATTAAAAGTTGCGACAGTAAAAAATTATTTTTTGAATAATTTACTATAGAAAAGGCAATCCCTGGCGTAATTAAAATTTGCGACAGTAGAAAATTATTTTTTGAATAATTTACTATAGAAAAGGCAATCCTTGGCGTATTTCAAATTTGCGACAGTATAAAATTATTTTTTGAATAATTTACTATAGAAAAGGCAATCCATGGCGTAATTAAAATTTGCGACAGTAAAAAATTATTTTTTGAATAATTTACTATAGAAAAGGCAATCCCTGGCGTAATTAAAATTTGCGACAGTAGAAAATTATTTTTTGAATAATTTACTATAGAAAAGGCAATCCCTGGCGTATTTAAAATTTGCGACAGTATAAAATTATTTTATGAAAAATTTACTATAGAAAAGGCAATCCCTGGCGTAATTAAAATTTGCGACAGTAAAGAATTATTTTTTGAATAATTTACTATAGAAAAGGCAATCCCTGGCGTAATTAAAATTTGCGACAGTTGAAAATTATTTTTTGAATAATTTACTATAGAAAAGGCAATCCCTGGCGCAATTAAAACTTGCGATAGTAAAAAATTATTTTTTGAATAATTTACTATAGAAAAGGCAATCCCTGGCGTAATTAATATTTGCGACAGTAGAAAATTATTTTTTGAATAATTTACTATAGAAAAGGCAATCCCTGCCGTATTTAAAATTTGCGACAGTAGAAAATTATTTTTTGAATAATTTACTATAGAAAAGGCAATCCCTAGCGTAATTAAAATTTGCGACAGTAAAAAATTATTTTTTGAATAATTTACTATAGAAAAGGCAATCCCTGGCGCAATTAAAATTTGCGACAGTAAAAAATTATTTTTTGAAAAGCTTACTATAGAAAAGGCAATCCCTGGCGCAATTAAAATTTGCGACAGTAGAAAATTATCTTTTGAATAATTTACTATAGAAAAAGCAATCCCTGGCGTAATTAAAATTTGCGACAGTAGAAAATTATTTTTTGAAAAATTTACTATAGAAAAGGCATTCCCTGGCGTAATTAAAATTTGCGACAGTAAAAAATTATTTTTTGAATAATTTACTATATAAAAGGCAATCCCTGGCGTAATTAAAATTTGCGACAGTAAAAAATTATTTTTTGAATAATTTACTATAGAAAAGGCAATCCCTGGCGGATTTGAAATTTGCGACAGTTGAAAATTATTTTTTGAATAATTTACTACAGAAAAGGCAATCCCTGGCGTAACTAAAATTTGCGACAGTAAAAAATTCTTTTTTGAATAATTTACTATAGAAAAGGCAATCCCTGGCCTAATTAAAATTTGCGACAGTAGAAAATTATTTTTTGAATAATTTACTATAGAAAAGGCAATCCCTGGCATAATTAAAATTTGCGACAGTAGAAAATTATTTTTTGAATAATTTACTGTAGAAAAGGCAATCCCTGGCGCAATTAAAATTTGCAACAGTAGAAAATTATTTTTTGAATAATTTACTATAGAAAAGGCAATCCCTGGCGTAATTAAAATTTGCGACAGTAAAAAATTATTTTTTGAATAATTTACTATAGAAAAGCCAATCCCTGGCGTAATTAAAATTTGCGACAGTAGAAAATTATTTTTTGAATAATTTACTATAGAAAAGGCAATCCCTGGCGTATTTAAAATTTGCGACAGTATAAAATTATTTTTTGAATAATTTACTATAGAAAAGGCAATCCCTGGCGCAATTAAAATTTGCAACAGTAGAAAATTATTTTTTGAATAATTTACTATAGAAAAGGCAATCCCTGGCGTAATTAAAATTTGCGACAGTAAAAAATTATTTTTTGAATAATTTACTATAGAAAAGGCAATCCCTGGCGCAATGAAAATTTGCGACAGTAAAAAATTATTTTTTGAATAATTTACTATAGAAAAGGCAATCCCTGGCGTAACTAAAATTTGCGACAGTAAAAAATTCTTTTTTGAATAATTTACTATAGAAAAGGCAATCCCTGGCGTAACTAAAATTTGCGACAGTAAAAAATTCTTTTTTGAATAATTTACTATAGAAAAGGCAATCCCTGGCCTAATTAAAATTTGCGACAGTAGAAAATTATTTTTTGAATAATTTACTATAGAAAAGGCAATCCCTGGCATAATTAAAATTTGCAACAGTAGAAAATTATTTTTTGAATAATTTACTATAGAAAAGGCAATCCCTGGCGTAATTAAAATTTGCGACAGTAAAAAATTATTTTTTGAATAATTTACTATAGAAAAGGCAATCCCTGGCGTAATTAAAATTTGCGACAGTAGAAAATTATTTTTTGAATAATTTACTATAGAAAAGGCAATCCCTGGCGTATTTAAAATTTGCGACAGTATAAAATTATTTTTTGAATAATTTACTATAGAAAAGGCAATCCCTGGCGCTATTAAAATTTGCAACAGTAGAAAATTATTTTTTGAATAATTTACTATAGAAAAGGCAATCCCTGGCGTAATTAAAATTTGCGACAGTAAAAAATTATTTTTTGAATAATTTACTATAGAAAAGGCAATCCCTGGCGGAATGAAAATTTGCGACAGTAAAAAATTATTTTTTGAATAATTTACTATAGAAAAGGCAATCCCTGGCGTAACTAAAATTTGCGACAGTAAAAAATTCTTTTTTGAATAATTTACTATAGAAAAGGCAATCCCTGGCCTAATTAAAATTTGCGACAGTAGAAAATTATTTTTTGAATAATTTACTATAGAAAAGGCAATCCCTGGCATAATTAAAATTTGCGACAGTAGAAAATTATTTTTTGAATAATTTACTGTAGAAAAGGCAATCCCTGGCGCAATTAAAATTTGCAACAGTAGAAAATTATTTTTTGAATAATTTACTATAGAAAAGGCAATCCCTGGCGTAATTAAAATTTGCGACAGTAAAAAATTATTTTTTGAATAATTTACTATAGAAAAGGCAATCCCTGGCGTAATTAAAATTTGCGACAGTAGAAAATTATTTTTTGAATAATTTACTATAGAAAAGGCAATCCCTGGCGTATTTAAAATTTGCGACAGTATAAAATTATTTTTTGAATAATTTACTATAGAAAAGGCAATCCCTGGCGTAATTAAAATTTGCGACAGTAGAAAATTATTTTTTGAATAATTTACTATAGAAAAGGCAATCCCTTGCGTAATTAAAATTTGCGACAGTAGAAAATTATTTTTTGAATAATTTACTATAGAAAAGGCAATCCCTGGCGTAATTAAAATTTGCGACAGTAGAAAATTATTTTTTGAATAATTTAGTATAGAAAAGGCAATCCCTGGCTTATTTAAAATTTGCGGCAGTATAAAATTATTTTTTGAATAATTTACTATAGAAAAGGCAATCCCTGGCGTAATTAAAATTTGCGACAGTAAAAAATTATTTTTTGAATAATTTACTATAGAAAAGGCAATCCCTGGCGTAATTAAAATTTGCGATAGTAGAAAATTATTTTTTGAATAATTTACTAAAGAAAAGGCAATCCCTGGCGTAATTAAAATTTGCGACAGTAGAAAATTATTTTTTGAATAATTTACTGTAGAAAAGGCAATCCCTGGTGCAATTAAAATTTGCAACAGTAGAAAATTATTTTTTGAATAATTTACTATAGAAAAGGCAATCCCTGGCGTAATTAAAATTTGCGACAGTAAAAAATTATTTTTTGAATAGTTTACTATAGAAAAGGCAATCCCTGGCGTAATTAAAATTTGCGACAGTAGAAAATTATTTTTTGAATAATTTACTATAAAAAGGCAATCCCTGGCGTAATTAAAATTTGCGACAGTAGAAAATTATTTTTTGAATAATTTACTATAGAAAAGGTAATCCCTGGCGTTATTAAAATTTGCGACAGTAGAAAATTAATTTGTGAAAAATTTACCTGGCGAAATTGAAATTTGCGACAGTAAAAAATTATTTTTTGAATAATTTACTATAGAAAAGGCAATCCCTGGCGCAATTAAAATTTGCGACAGTAGAAAATTATTTTTTGAATAATTTACTATAGAAAAGGTAATCCCTGGCGTAATTAAAATTTGTAACAGTTGAAAATTATTTTTTGAATAATTTACTATAGAAAAGGCAATCCCTGGCGTAATTAAAATTTGCGACAGTAGAAAATTATTTTTTGAAAAATTTACTATAGAAAAGGCAATCCCTGGCGTAATTAAAATTTGCGACAGTAAAAAATTATTTTTTCAATAATTTACTATAGAAAAGGCAATCCCTGGCGTATTTAAAATTTGCGACAGTATAAAATTATTTTTTGAATAATTTACTATAGAAAAGGCAATCCCTGGCGCAATTAAAATTTGCAACAGTAGAAAACTATTTTTTGAATAATTTGCTATAGAAAAGGCAATCCCTGGCGTAATTAAAATTTGCGACAGTAAAAAATTATTTTTTGAATAATTTACTATAGAAAAGGCAATCCCTGGCGTAATTAAAATTTGCGACAGTAGAAAATTATTTTTTGAATAATTTACTATAGAAAAGGCAATCCTTGGCGTATTTCAAATTTGCGACAGTATAAAATTATTTTTTGAATAATTTACTATAGAAAAGGCAATCCATGGCGTAATTAAAATTTGCGACAGTAAAAAATTATTTTTTGAATAATTTACTATAGAAAAGGCAATCCCTGGCGTAATTAAAATTTGCGACAGTAGAAAATTATTTTTTGAATAATTTACTATAGAAAAGGCAATCCCTGGCGTATTTAAAATTTGCGACAGTATAAAATTATTTTATGAAAAATTTACTATAGAAAAGGCAATCCCTGGCGTAATTAAAATTTGCGACAGTAAAAAATTATTTTTTGAATAATTTACTATAGAAAAGGCAATCCCTGGCGTAATTAAAATTTGCGACAGTTGAAAATTATTTTTTGAATAATTTACTATAGAAAAGGCAATCCCTGGCGCAATTAAAACTTGCGATAGCAAAAAATTATTTTTTGAATAATTTACTATAGAAAAGGCAATCCCTGGCCTAATTAATATTTGCGACAGTAGAAAATTATTTTTTGAATAATTTACTATAGAAAAGGCAATCCCTGGCGTATTTAAAATTTGCGACAGTAGAAAATTATTTTTTGAATAATTTACTATAGAAAAGGCAATCCCTAGCGTAATTAAAATTTGCGACAGTAAAAAATTATTTTTTGAATAATTTACTATAGAAAAGGCAATCCCTGGCGCAATTAAAATTTGCGACAATAAAAAATTATTTTTTGAAAAGCTTACTATAGAAAAGGCAATCCCTGGCGCAATTAAAATTTGCGACAGTAGAAAATTATTTTTTGAATAATTTACTATAGAAAAAGCAATCCCTGGCGTAATTAAAATTTGCGACAGTAGAAAATTATTTTTTGAAAAATTTACTATAGAAAAGGCATTCCCTGGCGTAATTAAAATTTGCGACAGTAAAAAATTATTTTTTGAATAATTTACTATATAAAAGGCAATCCCTGGCGTAATTAAAATTTGCGACAGTAAAAAATTATTTTTTGAATAATTTACTATAGAAAAGGCAATCCCTGGCGGATTTGAAATTTGCGACAGTTGAAAATTATTTTTTGAATAATTTACTACAGAAAAGGCAATCTCTGGCGCAATTACAATTTGCGACAGTAAAAAATTATTTTTTGAATAATTTACTATAGAAAAGGCAATCCCTGGCGCAATTACAATTTGCGACAGTAAAAAATTATTTTTTGAATAATTTACTATAGAAAAGGCAATCCCTGGCGTAATTAAAATTTGCGACAGTAAAAAATTATTTTTTGAATAATTTACTATAGAAAAGGCAATCCCTGGTGTAATTAAAATTTGCGACAGTTGAAAATTATTTTTTGAATAATTTACTATAGAAAAAGTAATCCCTGGCGGATTTGAAATTTGCGACAGTTGAAAATTATTTTTTGAATAATTTACTATAGAAAAGGCAATCCCTGGCGTAATTAAAATTTGCGACAGTAAGATATTAATTTGTGAGAAATTTACTATAGAAAAGGCAATCCCTGGGATATTTAAAATTTGCGACAGTAGAAAATTATTTTTTGAATAATTTACTATAGAAAAGGCAGTCTCTGGCGTAATTAAAATTTGCGACAGTATAAAATTATTTTTTGAATAATTTACTATAGAAAAGGCAATCCCTGGCGTAATTAAAATTTGCGACAGTAAAAAATTATTTTTTGAATAATTTACTATAGAAAAGGCAATCCCTGGCGCATTTAAAATTTGCGACAGTAAGAAATTAATTTTTGAATAATTTACTATAGAAAAGGCAATCCCTGGCGTAATTAAAATTTGCGACAGTAGAAAATTATTTTTTGAATAATTTACTATCGAAAAGGGAATCCCTGGCGGATTCCAAATTTGCGACAGTTGAAAATTATTTTTTGAATAATTTACTATAGAAAAGGCAATCCCTGGCGTAATTAAAATTTGCGACAGTAAAAAATTATTTTTCGAATAATTTACTATAGAAAAGGCAATCCCTGGCGCAATTAAAATTTGCGACAGTAGAAAATTATTTTTTGAATAATTTACTATCGAAAAGGTAATCCCTGGCGTAATTAAAATTTGCGACAGTAGAAAATTAATTTGTGAAAAATTTACCTGGAGAAATTGAAATTTGCGACAGGAAAAAATTATTTTTTGAATAATTTACTATAGAAAAGGCAATACCTGGCGCAATGAAAATTTGCGACAGTAAAAAAATATTTTTTGAATAATTTGCTATAGAAAAGGCAATCCCTGGCGCAATTAAAATTTGCAACAGTAGAAAATTATTTTTTGAATAATTTACTATAGAAAGGCAATCCCTGGCGTAATTAAAATTTGCGACAGTAAAAAATTATTTTTTGAATAATTTACTATAGAAAAGGCAATCCCTGGCGTAATTAAAATTTGCGACAATAGAAAATTATTTTTTGAATAATTTACTATAGAAAAGGCAATCCCTGGCGTATTTAAAATTTGCGACAGTATAAAATTATTTTTTGAATAATTTACTATAGAAAAGGCAATCCCTGGCGTAATTAAAATTTGCGACAGTAGAAAATTATTTTTTGAATAATTTACTATAGAAAAGGCAATCCCTTGCGTAATTAAAATTTGCGACAGTAGAAAATTATTTTTTGAATAATTTACTATAGAAAAGGCAATCCCTGGCGTAATTAAAATTTGCGAGAGTAGAAAATTATTTTTTGAATAATTTAGTATAGAAAAGGCAATCCCTGGCTTATTTAAAATTTGCGGCAATATAAAATTATTTTTTGAATAATTTACTATAGAAAAGGCAATCCCTGGCGTAATTAAAATTTGCGACAGTAAAAAATTATTTTTTGAATAATTTACTATAGAAAAGGCAATACCTGGCGTAATTAAAATTTGCGATAGTAGAAAATTATTTTTTGAATAATTTACTATCGAAAAGGTAATCCCTGGCGTAATTAAAATTTGCGACAGTAGAAAATTAATTTGTGAAAAATTTACCTGGCGAAATTGAAATTTGCGACAGGAAAAAATTATTTTTTGAATAATTTACTATAGAAAAGGCAATCCCTGGCGTAATTAAAATTTGCGACAGTAAAAAAATATTTTTTTGAATAATTTACTATAGAAAAGGCAATCCCTGGCGTAATTAAAATTTGCGATAGTAGAAAATTATTTTTTGAATAATTTACTAAAGAAAAGGCAATCCCTGGCGTAATTAAAATTTGCGACAGTAGAAAATTATTTTTTGAATAATTTACTGTAGAAAAGGCAATCCCTGGTGCAATTAAAATTTGCAACAGTAGAAAATTATTTTTTGAATAATTTACTATAGAAAAGGCAATCCCTGGCGTAATTAAAATTTGCGACAGTAAAAAATTATTTTTTGAATAATTTACTATAGAAAAGGCAATCCCTGGCGTAATTAAAATTTGCGACAGTAGAAAATTATTTTTTGAATAATTTACTATAGAAAAGGCAATCCCTGGCGTAATTAAAATTTGCGACAGTAGAAAATTATTTTTTGAATAATTTACTATAGAAAAGGTAATCCCTGGCGTAATTAAAATTTGCGACAGTGGAAAATTAATTTGTGAAAAATTTACCTGGCGAAATTGAAATTTGCGACAGGAAAAAATTATTTTTTGAATAATTTACTATAGAAAAGGCAATCCCTGGCGCAATGAAAATTTGCGACAGTAAAAAAATTATTTTTTGAATAATTTACTATAGAAAAGGCAATCCCTGGCGTAACTAAAATTTGCGACAGTAAAAAATTCTTTTTTGAATAATTTACTATAGAAAAGGCAATCCCTGGCCTAATTAAAATTTGCGACAGTAGAAAATTATTTTTTGAATAATTTACTATAGAAAAGGCAATCCCTGGCATAATTAAAATTTGCGACAGTAGAAAATTATTTTTTGAATAATTTACTGTAGAAAAGGCAATCCCTGGCGCAATTAAAATTTGCAACAGTAGAAAATTATTTTTTGAATAATTTACTATAGAAAAGGCAATCCCTGGCGTAATTAAAATTTGCGACAGTAAAAAATTATTTTTTGAATAATTTACTATAGAAAAGGCAATCCCTGGCGAAATTAAAATTTGCGACAGTAGAAAATTATTTTTTGAATAATTTACTATAGAAAAGGCAATCCCTGGCGTATTTAAAATTTGCGACAGTATAAAATTATTTTTTGAATAATTTACTATAGAAAAGGCAATCCCTGGCGTAATTAAAATTTGCGACAGTAGAAAATTATTTTTTGAATAATTTACTATAGAAAAGGCAATCCCTTGCGTAATTAAAATTTGCGACAGTAGAAAATTATTTTTTGAATAATTTACTATAGAAAAGGCAATCCCTGGCGTAATTAAAATTTGCGACAGTAGAAAATTATTTTTTGAATAATTTAGTATAGAAAAGGCAATCCCTGGCGTAATTAAAATTTGCGACAGTAAAAGATTATTTTTTGAATAATTTACTATAGAAAAGGCAATCCCTGGCGTAATTAAAATTTGCGACAGTTTGAAAATTATTTTTTGAATAATTTACTATAGAAAAGGCAATCCCTGGCGCAATTAAAACTTGCGATAGTAAAAAATTATTTTTTGAATAATTTACTATAGAAAAGGCAATCCCTGGCGTAATTAATATTTGCGACAGTAGAAAATTATTTTTTGAATAATTTACTATAGAAAAGGCAATCCCTGGCGTATTTAAAATTTGCGACAGTAGAAAATTATTTTTTGAATAATTTACTATAGAAAAGGCAATCCCTGGCGTAAATAAAATTTGCGACGGTAAAAAATTATTTTTTGAATAATTTACTATAGAAAAGGCAATCCCTGGCGCAATTAAAATTTGCGACAGTAAAAAATTATTTTTTGAAAAGCTTACTATAGAAAAGGCAATCCCTGGCGCAATTAAAATTTGCGACAGTAGAAAATTATCTTTTGAATAATTTACTATAGAAAAAGCAATCTCTGGCGTAATTAAAATTTGCGACAGTAGAAAATTTTTTTTTGAAAAATTTACTATAGAAAAGGCATTCCCTGGCGTAATTAAAATTTGCGACAGTAAAAAATTATTTTTTGAATAATTTACTATATAAAAGGCAATCCCTGGCGTAATTAAAATTTGCGACAGTAAAAAATTATTTTTTGAATAATTTACTATAGAAAAGGCAATCCCTGGCGGATTTGAAATTTGCGACAGTTGAAAATTATTTTTGAATAATTTACTACAGAAAAGGCAATCTCTGGCGCAATTACAATTTGCGACAGTAAAAAATTATTTTTTGAATAATTTACTATAGAAAAGGCCAATCCCTGGCGCAATTACAATTTGCGACAGTAAAAAATTATTTTTTGAATAATTTACTATAGAAAAGGCAATCCCTGGCGTAATTAAAATTTGCGACAGTAAAAAATTATTTTTTGAATAATTTACTATAGAAAAGGCAATCCCTGGCGTAATTAAAATTTGCGACAGTTGAAAATTATTTTTTGAATAATTTACTATAGAAAAAGGAATCCCTGGCGGATTTGAAATTTGCGACAGTTGAAAATTATTTTTTGAATAATTTACTATAGAAAAGGCAATCCCTGGCGTAATTAAAATTTGCGACAGTAAAAAATTATTTTTTGAATAATTTACTATAGAAAAGGCAATCCCTGGCGTAATTAAAATTTGGGACAGTTGAAAATTATTTTTTGAATAATTTACTATAGAAAAGGCAATCCCTGGCGTAATTAAAATTTGCGACAGTAAAAAATTATTTTTTGAATAATTTACTATAGAAAAGGCAATCCCTGGCGTAATTAAAATTTGCGACAGTTGAAAATTATTTTTTGAATAATTTACTATAGAAAAGGCAATCCCTGGCGCACTTAAAATTTGCGACAGTATAAAATTATTTTTTGAATAATTTACTATAGAAAAGGCAATCCCTGGCGCACTTAAAATTTGCGACAGTAAGAAATTAATTTTTGAATAATTTACTATAGAAAAGGGCAATCCCTGGCGTAATTAAAATTTGCGACAGTAGAAAATTATTTTTTGAATAATTTACTATAGAAAAGGCAATCCCTGGCGTAATTAAAATTTGCGACAGTAAAAAAATTATTTTTTGAATAATTTACTATAGAAAAGGCAATCCCTGGCGTAATTAAAATTTGCGACAGTTGAAAATTATTTTTTGAATAATTTACTATAGAATAGGCAATCCCTGGCGTAATTAAAATTTGCGACAGTTGAAAATTATTTTTTGAATAATTTACTATAGAAAAGGCAATCCCTGGCGTAATTAAAATTTGCGACAGTAAAAAATTATTTTTTGAATAATTTACTATAGAAAAGGCAATCCCTGGCGTAATTAAAATTTGCGACAGTAAAAAATTATGTTTTGAATAATTTACTATAGAAAAGGCAATCCCTGGCGTAATTAAAATTTGCGATAGTTGAAAATTATATTTTGAATAATTTACTATAGAAAAGGCAATCCCTGGCGCAATTAAAATTTGCGACAGTTGAAAATAATTTTTTGAATAATTTACTATAGAAGAGGCAATCCCTGGCGTAATTAAAATTTGCGACAATAGAAAATTATTTTTTGAATAATTTACTATAGAAAAGGCAATCCCTGGCGTAATTAAAATTTGCGACAATAGAAAATTATTTTTTGAATAATTTACTATAGAAAAGGCAATCCCTGGCGTAATTAAAATTTGCGACAGTATAAAATTATTTTTTGAATAATTTACTATAGAAAAGGCAATCCCTGGCGCACTTAAAATTTGCGACAGTAAAAAATTATTTTTTGAATAATTTACTATAGAAAAGGCAATCCCTGGGATATTTAAAATTTGCGACAGTAAAAAATTATTTTTTTGCAAAATTTTACTATAGAAAAGGCAATCCCTGGCGTAATTAAAATTTGCGACAGTAAAAAATTATTTTTTTGCAAAATTTACTATAGAAAAGGCAATCCCTGGCGTAATTAAAATTTGCGACAGTAAAAAATTATTTTTTGAATAATTTACTATAGAAAAG
Source organism: Dioctria linearis (assembly GCA_963930735.1). Taxonomy (NCBI): domain Eukaryota; kingdom Metazoa; phylum Arthropoda; class Insecta; order Diptera; family Asilidae; genus Dioctria; species Dioctria linearis. Next base: position 120,303 of record CAWVNZ010003103.1, read on the forward strand.
GCAATCCCTGGCGTAATTAAAATTTGCGACATTAAAAAATTATTTTTTGAATAATTTACTGTAGAAAAGGCAATCCCTGGCGCAATTAAAACTTGCGATAGTAGAAAATTATTTTTTGAATAATTTACTATAGGAAAGGCAATCCCTGGCGTAATTAAAATTTGCGACAGTAGAAAAATTATTTTTTGAATAATTTACTATAGAAAAGGCAATCCCTGGCGTAATTAAAATTTGCGACAGTACAAAATTATTTTTTGAATAATTTACTATAGAAAAGGCAATCCTTGGCGTAATTAAAATTTGCGACAGTAGAAAAATTATTTTTGGAATAATTTACTATAGAAAAGGCAATCCCTGGCGTAATTAAAATTTGCGACAGTAGAAAATTATTTTTTGAATAATTTACTATAGAAAAAGGCAATCCCTGGCGTAATTAAAATTTGCGACAGTATAAAATTATTTTTTGAATAATTTACTATAGAAAAGGCAATCCCTGGCGCACTTAATATTTGCGACAGTAAAAAATTATTTTTTGAATAATTTACTATTGAAAAGGCAATCCCTGCGCAATTAAAATTTGCGACAGTAAAAAATTATTTTTTGCAAAATTTACTGTAGAAGAGGCACTCCCTGGCGCAATTAAAATTTGCGACAGTAAAAAATTAATTTGTGAGAAATTTACTATAGAAAAAGAAATCCCTGGCGTAATTAAAATTTGCGACAATAGAAAATTATTTTTTAAATAATTTACTATAGGAAAGGCAATCCCTGGCGTAATTAAAATTTGCGACAGTTGAAAATTATTTTTTGAATAATTTACTATAGAAAAGGCAATCCCTGGCGCACTTAAAATTTGCGACAGTAAGAAATAAATTTTTGAATAATTTACTATAGAAAAGGCAATCCCTGGCGTAATTAAAATTTGCGACAGTATAAAATTATTTTTGAATAATTTACTATAGAAAAGGCAATCCCTGGCGCAATTAAAATTTGCGACAGTATAAAATTATTTTTTGAATAATTTACTATAAAAAAGGCAATCCCTGGCGTAATTAAAATTTGCGACAGTAGAAAATTATTTTTTGAAAAATTTACTATAGAAAAGGCAATCCCTGGCGTAATTAAAATTTGCGACAGTAAAAAATTATTTTTCGAATAATTTACTATAGAAAAGGCAATCCCTGGCGCAATTAAAATTTGCGACAGTAGAAAATTATTTTTTGAATAATTTACTATCGAAAAGGTAATCCCTGGCGTAATTAAAATTTGCGACAGTAGAAAATTAATTTGTGAAAAATTTACCTGGAGAAATTGAAATTTGCGACAGGAAAAAATTATTTTTTGAATAATTTACTATAGAAAAGGCAATACCTGGCGCAATGAAAATTTGCGACAGTAAAAAAATATTTTTTGAATAATTTGCTATAGAAAAGGCAATCCCTGGCGCAATTAAAATTTGCAACAGTAGAAAATTATTTTTTGAATAATTTACTATAGAAAGGCAATCCCTGGCGTAATTAAAATTTGCGACAGTAAAAAATTATTTTTTGAATAATTTACTATAGAAAAGGCAATCCCTGGCGTAATTAAAATTTGCGACAATAGAAAATTATTTTTTGAATAATTTACTATAGAAAAGGCAATCCCTGGCGTATTTAAAATTTGCGACAGTATAAAATTATTTTTTGAATAATTTACTATAGAAAAGGCAATCCCTGGCGTAATTAAAATTTGCGACAGTAGAAAATTATTTTTTGAATAATTTACTATAGAAAAGGCAATCCCTTGCGTAATTAAAATTTGCGACAGTAGAAAATTATTTTTTGAATAATTTACTATAGAAAAGGCAATCCCTGGCGTAATTAAAATTTGCGACAGTAGAAAATTATTTTTTGAATAATTTAGTATAGAAAAGGCAATCCCTGGCTTATTTAAAATTTGCGGCAATATAAAATTATTTTTTGAATAATTTACTATAGAAAAGGCAATCCCTGGCGTAATTAAAATTTGCGACAGTAAAAAATTATTTTTTGAATAATTTACTATAGAAAAGGCAATACCTGGCGTAATTAAAATTTGCGATAGTAGAAAATTATTTTTTGAATAATTTACTATCGAAAAGGTAATCCCTGGCGTAATTAAAATTTGCGACAGTAGAAAATTAATTTGTGAAAAATTTACCTGGCGAAATTGAAATTTGCGACAGGAAAAAATTATTTTTTGAATAATTTACTATAGAAAAGGCAATCCCTGGCGTAATTAAAATTTGCGACAGTAAAAAAATATTTTTTGAATAATTTACTATAGAAAAGGCAATCCCTGGCGTAATTAAAATTTGCGATAGTAGAAAATTATTTTTTGAATAATTTACTAAAGAAAAGGCAATCCCTGGCGTAATTAAAATTTGCGACAGTAGAAAATTATTTTTTGAATAATTTACTGTAGAAAAGGCAATCCCTGGTGCAATTAAAATTTGCAACAGTAGAAAATTATTTTTTGAATAATTTACTATAGAAAAGGCAATCCCTGGCGTAATTAAAATTTGCGACAGTAAAAAATTATTTTTTGAATAATTTACTATAGAAAAGGCAATCCCTGGCGTAATTAAAATTTGCGACAGTAGAAAATTATTTTTTGAATAATTTACTATAGAAAAGGCAATCCCTGGCGTAATTAAAATTTGCGACAGTAGAAAATTATTTTTTGAATAATTTACTATAGAAAAGGTAATCCCTGGCGTAATTAAAATTTGCGACAGTGGAAAATTAATTTGTGAAAAATTTACCTGGCGAAATTGAAATTTGCGACAGGAAAAAATTATTTTTTGAATAATTTACTATAGAAAAGGCAATCCCTGGCGCAATGAAAATTTGCGACAGTAAAAAATTATTTTTTGAATAATTTACTATAGAAAAGGCAATCCCTGGCGTAACTAAAATTTGCGACAGTAAAAAATTCTTTTTTGAATAATTTACTATAGAAAAGGCAATCCCTGGCCTAATTAAAATTTGCGACAGTAGAAAATTATTTTTTGAATAATTTACTATAGAAAAGGCAATCCCTGGCATAATTAAAATTTGCGACAGTAGAAAATTATTTTTTGAATAATTTACTGTAGAAAAGCAATCCCTGGCGCAATTAAAATTCGCAACAGTAGAAAATTATTTTTTGAATAATTTACTATAGAAAAGGCAATCCCTGGCGTAATTAAAATTTGCGACAGTAAAAAATTATTTTTTGAATAATTTACTATAGAAAAGGCAATCCCTGGCGAAATTAAAATTTGCGACAGTAGAAAATTATTTTTTGAATAATTTACTATAGAAAAGGCAATCCCTGGCGTATTTAAAATTTGCGACAGTATAAAATTATTTTTTGAATAATTTACTATAGAAAAGGCAATCCCTGGCGTAATTAAAATTTGCGACAGTAGAAAATTATTTTTTGAATAATTTACTATAGAAAAGGCAATCCCTTGCGTAATTAAAATTTGCGACAGTAGAAAATTATTTTTTGAATAATTTACTATAGAAAAGGCAATCCCTGGCGTAATTAAAATTTGCGACAGTAGAAAATTATTTTTTGAATAATTTAGTATAGAAAAGGCAATCCCTGGCGTAATTAAAATTTGCGACAGTAAAAGATTATTTTTTGAATAATTTACTATAGAAAAGGCAATCCCTGGCGTAATTAAAATTTGCGACAGTTGAAAATTATTTTTTGAATAATTTACTATAGAAAAGGCAATCCCTGGCGCAATTAAAACTTGCGATAGTAAAAAATTATTTTTTGAATAATTTACTATAGAAAAGGCAATCCCTGGCGTAATTAATATTTGCGACAGTAGAAAATTATTTTTTGAATAATTTACTATAGAAAAGGCAATCCCTGGCGTATTTAAAATTTGCGACAGTAGAAAATTATTTTTTGAATAATTTACTATAGAAAAGGCAATCCCTGGCGTAATTAAAATTTGCGACAGTAAAAAATTATTTTTTGAATAATTTACTATAGAAAAGGCAATCCCTGGCGCAATTAAAATTTGCGACAGTAAAAAATTATTTTTTGAAAAGCTTACTATAGAAAAGGCAATCCCTGGCGCAATTAAAATTTGCGACAGTAGAAAATTATCTTTTGAATAATTTACTATAGAAAAAGCAATCTCTGGCGTAATTAAAATTTGCGACAGTAGAAAATTTTTTTTTGAAAAATTTACTATAGAAAAGGCATTCCCTGGCGTAATTAAAATTTGCGACAGTAAAAAATTATTTTTTGAATAATTTACTATATAAAAGGCAATCCCTGGCGTAATTAAAATTTGCGACAGTAAAAAATTATTTTTTGAATAATTTACTATAGAAAAGGCAATCCCTGGCGGATTTGAAATTTGCGACAGTTGAAAATTATTTTTGAATAATTTACTACAGAAAAGGCAATCTCTGGCGCAATTACAATTTGCGACAGTAAAAAATTATTTTTTGAATAATTTACTATAGAAAAGGCAATCCCTGGCTTTGCGACAGTAAAAAATTATTTTTTGAATAATTTACTATAGAAAAGGCAATCCCTGGCGTAATTAAAATTTGCGACAGTAAAAAATTATTTTTTGAATAATTTACTATAGAAAAGGCAATCCCTGGCGTAATTAAAATTTGCGACAGTTGAAAATTATTTTTTGAATAATTTACTATAGAAAAAGGAATCCCTGGCGGATTTGAAATTTGCGACAGTTGAAAATTATTTTTTGAATAATTTACTATAGAAAAGGCAATCCCTGGCGTAATTAAAATTTGCGACAGTAAGATATTAATTTGTGAGAAATTTACTATAGAAAAGGCAATCCCTGGGATATTTAAAATTTGCGACAGTAGAAAATTATTTTTTGAATAATTTACTATAGAAAAGGCAATCTCTGGCGTAATTAAAATTTGCGACAGTATAAAATTATTTTTTGAATAATTTACTATAGAAAAGGCAATCCCTGGCGTAATTAAAATTTGCGACAGTAAAAAATTATTTTTTGAATAATTTACTATAGAAAAGGCAATTTCTGGCGTAATTAAAATTTGCGACAGTACAAAATTATTTTTTGAATAATTTACTATAGAAAAGGCAATCCCTGGCGTAATTAAAATTTGCGACAGTAGAAAATTATTTTTTGAATAATTTACTATAGAAAAGGCAATCCCTGGCGTAATTAAAATTTGCGACAGTATAAAATTATTTTTTGAATAATTTACTATAGAAAAGGCAATCCCTGGCGTAATTAAAATTTGCGACAGTAGAAAATTATTTTTTGAATAATTTACTATAGAAAAGGCAATCCCTGGCGTAATTAAAATTTGCGACAGTAAAAAATTATTTTTTGAATAATTTACTATAGAAAAGGCAATCCCTGGCGTAATTAAAATTTGGGACAGTTGAAAATTATTTTTTGAATAATTTACTATAGAAAAGGCAATCCCTGGCGTAATTAAAATTTGCGACAGTAAAAAATTATTTTTTGAATAATTTACTATAGAAAAGGCAATCCCTGGCGTAATTAAAATTTGCGACAGTTGAAAATTATTTTTTGAATAATTTACTATAGAAAAGGCAATCCCTGGCGCACTTAAAATTTGCGACAGTATAAAATTATTTTTTGAATAATTTACTATAGAAAAGGCAATCCCTGGCGCACTTAAAATTTGCGACAGTAAGAAATTAATTTTTGAATAATTTACTATAGAAAAGGCAATCCCTGGCGTAATTAAAATTTGCGACAGTAGAAAATTATTTTTTGAATAATTTACTATAGAAAAGGCAATCCCTGGCGTAATTAAAATTTGCGACAGTAAAAAATTATTTTTTGAATAATTTACTATAGAAAAGGCAATCCCTGGCGTAATTAAAATTTGCGACAGTTGAAAATTATTTTTTGAATAATTTACTATAGAATAGGCAATCCCTGGCGTAATTAAAATTTGCGACAGTTGAAAATTATTTTTTGAATAATTTACTATAGAAAAGGCAATCCCTGGCGTAATTAAAATTTGCGACAGTAAAAAATTATTTTTTGAATAATTTACTATAGAAAAGGCAATCCCTGGCGTAATTAAAATTTGCGACAGTAAAAAATTATGTTTTGAATAATTTACTATAGAAAAGGCAATCCCTGGCGTAATTAAAATTTGCGATAGTTGAAAATTATATTTTGAATAATTTACTATAGAAAAGGCAATCCCTGGCGCAATTAAAATTTGCGACAGTTGAAAATAATTTTTTGAATAATTTACTATAGAAGAGGCAATCCCTGGCGTAATTAAAATTTGCGACAATAGAAAATTATTTTTTGAATAATTTACTATAGAAAAGGCAATCCCTGGCGTAATTAAAATTTGCGACAATAGAAAATTATTTTTTGAATAATTTACTATAGAAAAGGCAATCCCTGGCGTAATTAAAATTTGCGACAGTATAAAATTATTTTTTGAATAATTTACTATAGAAAAGGCAATCCCTGGCGCACTTAAAATTTGCGACAGTAAAAAATTATTTTTTGAATAATTTACTATAGAAAAGGCAATCCCTGGGATATTTAAAATTTGCGACAGTAAAAAATTATTTTTTTGCAAAATTTACTATAGAAAAGGCAATCCCTGGCGTAATTAAAATTTGCGACAGTAAAAAATTATTTTTTTGCAAAATTTACTATAGAAAAGGCAATCCCTGGCGTAATTAAAATTTGCGACAGTAAAAAATTATTTTTTGAATAATTTACTATAGAAAAGGCAATCCCTGGCGTAATTAAAATTTGCGACATTAAAAAATTATTTTTTGAATAATTTACTGTAGAAAAGGCAATCCCTGGCGCAATTAAAACTTGCGATAGTAGAAAATTATTTTTTGAATAATTTACTATAGGAAAGGCAATCCCTGGCGTAATTAAAATTTGCGACAGTAGAAAATTATTTTTTGAATAATTTACTATAGAAAAGGCAATCCCTGGCGTAATTAAAATTTGCGACAGTACAAAATTATTTTTTGAATAATTTACTATAGAAAAGGCAATCCTTGGCGTAATTAAAATTTGCGACAGTAGAAAATTATTTTTTGAATAATTTACTATAGAAAAGGCAATCCCTGGCGTAATTAAAATTTGCGACAGTAGAAAATTATTTTTTGAATAATTTACTATAGAAAAGGCAATCCCTGGCGTAATTAAAATTTGCGACAGTATAAAATTATTTTTTGAATAATTTACTATAGAAAAGGCAATCCCTGGCGCACTTAATATTTGCGACAGTAAAAAATTATTTTTTGAATAATTTACTATTGAAAAGGCAATCCCTGCGCAATTAAAATTTGCGACAGTAAAAAATTATTTTTTGCAAAATTTACTGTAGAAAAGGCACTCCCTGGCGCAATTAAAATTTGCGACAGTAAAAAATTAATTTGTGAGAAATTTACTATAGAAAAAGAAATCCCTGGCGTAATTAAAATTTGCGACAATAGAAAATTATTTTTTAAATAATTTACTATAGGAAAGGCAATCCCTGGCGTAATTAAAATTTGCGACAGTTGAAAATTATTTTTTGAATAATTTACTATAGAAAAGGCAATCCCTGGCGCACTTAAAATTTGCGACAGTAAGAAATAAATTTTTGAATAATTTACTATAGAAAAGGCAATCCCTGGCGTAATTAAAATTTGCGACAGTATAAAATTATTTTTTGAATAATTTACTATAGAAAAGGCAATCCCTGGCGCAATTAAAATTTGCGACAGTATAAAATTATTTTTTGAATAATTTACTATAAAAAAGGCAATCCCTGGCGTAATTAAAATTTGCGACAGTAGAAAATTATTTTTTGAAAAATTTACTATAGAAAAGGCAATCCCTGGCGTAATTAAAATTTGCGACAGTAAAAAATTATTTTTTGAATTATTTACTATAGAAAAGGCAATCCCTGGCGTAATTAAAATTTGCGACAGTAAAAAATTATTTTTTGAATTATTTACTATAGAAAAGGCAATCCCTGGCGTAATTAAAATTTGCGACAGTAAAAAATTATTTTTTGAATAATTTACTATATAAAAGGCAATACCTGGCGTAATTAAAATTTGCGACAGTTGAAAATTATTTTTTGAATAATTTACTATAGAAAAGGCAATCCCTGGCGGATTTGAAATTTGCGACAGTTGAAAATTATTTTTTGAATAATTTACTATAGAAAAGGCAATCTCTGGCGCAATTACAATTTGCGACAGTAAAAAATTATTTTTTGAATAATTTACTATAGAAAAGGCAATCCCTGGCGCAATTACAATTTGCGACAGTAAAAAATTATTTTTTGAATAATTTACTATAGAAAAGGCAATCCCTGGCGTAATTAAAATTTGCGACAGTAAAAAATTATTTTTTGAATAATTTACTATAGAAAAGGCAATCCCTGGCGTAATTAAAATTTGCGACAGTAGAAAATTATTTTTTGAATAATTTACTATAGAAAAGGCAATCCCTGGCGTAATTAAAATTTGCGACAGTATAAAATTATTTTTTGAATAATTTACTATAGAAAAGGCAATCCCTGGCGCACTTAAAATTTGCGACAGTAAAAAATTATTTTTTGAATAATTTACTATTGAAAAGGCAATCCCTGGCGCAATTAAAATTTGCGACAGTAAAAAATTATTTTTTGCAAAATTTACTGTAGAAAAGGCACTCCCTGGCGCAATTAAAATTTGCGACAGTAAAAAATTAATTTGTGAGAAATTTACTATAGAAAAGGCAATCCCTGGCGTAATTAAAATTTGCGACAATAGAAAATTATTTTTTAAATAATTTACTATAGAAAAGGCAATCCCTGGCGTAATTAAAATTTGCGACAGTTGAAAATTATTTTTTGAATAATTTACTATAGAAAAGGCAATCCCTGGCGCACTTAAAATTTGCGACAGTAAGAAATTATTTTTTGAATAATTTACTATAAAAAAGGCAATCCCTGGCGTAATTAAAATTTGCGACAGTATAAAATTATTTTTTGAATAATTTACTATAGAAAAGGCAATCCCTGGCGCAATTAAAATTTGCGACAGTAGAAAATTATTTTTTGAATAATTTACTATAAAAAAGGCAATCCCTGGCGTAATTAAAATTTGCGACAGTAGAAAATTATTTTTTGAAAAATTTACTATAGAAATGGCAATCCCTGGCGTATTTAAAATTTGCGACAGTAAAAAATTATTTTTTGAATAATTTACTATAGAAAAGGCAATCCCTGGCGTAATTAAAATTTGCGACAGTAAAAAATTATTTTTTGAATAATTTACTATATAAAAGGCAATCCCTGGCGTAATTAAAATTTGCGACAGTTGAAAATTATTTTTTGAATAATTTACTATAGAAAAGGCAATCCCTGGCGGATTTGAAATTTGCGACAGTTGAAAATTATTTTTTGAATAATTTACTATAGAAAAGGCAATCTCTGGCGCAATTACAATTTGCGACAGTAAAAAATTATTTTTTGAATAATTTACTATAGAAAAGGCAATCCCTGGCGCAATTACAATTTGCGACAGTAAGAAATTATTTTTTGAATAATTTACTATAGAAAAGGCAATCCCTGGCGTAATTAAAATTTGCGACAGCAAAAAATTATTTTTTGAATAATTTACTATAGAAAAGGCAATCCCTGGCGTAATTAAAATTTGCGACAGTTGAAAATTATTTTTTGAATAATTTACTATAGAAAAAGGAATCCCTGGCGGATTTGAAATTTGCGACAGTTGAAAATTATTTTTTGAATAATTTACTATAGAAAAGGCAATCCCTGGCGTAATTAAAATTTGCGACAGTAAGAAATTAATTTGTGAGAAATTTACTATAGAAAAGGCAATCCCTGGGATATTTAAAATTTGCGACAGTAGAAAATTATTTTTTGAATAATTTACTATAGAAAAGACAATCTCTGGCGTAATTAAAATTTGCGACAGTATAAAATTATTTTTTGAATAATTTACTATAGGAAAGGCAATCCCTGGCGCATTTAAAATATGCGACAGTAAGAAATTAATTTTTGAATAATTTACTATAGAAAAGGCAATCCTAATTAAAATTTGCGACAGTAGAAAATTATTTTTTGAATAATTTACTATAGAAAAGGGAATCCCTGGCGGATTTCAAATTTGCGACAGTTGAAAATTATTTTTTGAATAATTTACTATAGAAAAGGCAATCCCTGGCGTAATTAAAATTTGCGACAGTTGAAAATTATTTTTTGAATAATTTACTATAGAAAAGGCAATCCCTGGCGTAATTAAAATTTGCGACAGTAAAAAATTATTTTTTGAATAATTTACTATAGAAAAGGCAATTCCTGGCGTAATTAAAATTTGCGACAGTAGAAAATTATTTTTTGAATAATTTACTATAGAAAAGGCAATCCCTGGCGTAATTAAAATTTGCGACAGTAGAAAATTATTTTTTGAATAATTTACTATAGAAAAGGCAATCCCTGGCGTAATTAAAATTTGCGACAGGATAAAATTATTTTTTGAATAATTTACTATAGGAAAGGCAATCCCTGGCGTAATTAAAATTTGCGACAGTAGAAAATTATTTTTTGAATAATTTACTATAGAAAAGGCAATCCCTGGCGTAATTAAAATTTGCGACAGTAAAAAATTATTTTTTGAATAATTTACTATAGAAAAGGCAATTCCTGGCGTAATTAAAATTTGCGACAGTAGAAAATTATTTTTTGAATAATTTACTATAGAAAAGGCAATCCCTGGCGTAATTAAAATTTGCGACAGTAAAAAATTATTTTTTGAATAATTTACTATAGAAAAGGCAATCCCTGGCGTAATTAAAATTTGCGACAGTTGAAAATTATTTTTTGAATAATTTACTATAGAAAAGGCAATCCCTGGCGTAATTAAAATTTGCGGCAGTAGAAAATTATTTTTTGAATAATTTACTATAGAAAAGGCAATCCCTGGCGCACTTAAAATTTGCGACAGTATAAAATTATTTTTTGAATAATTTACTATAGAAAAGGCAATCCCTGGCGCACTTAAAATTTGCGACAGTAAGAAATTAATTTTTGAATAATTTACTATAGAAAAGGCAATCCCTGGCGTAATTAAAATTTGCGACAGTAGAAAATTATTTTTTGAATAATTTACTATAGAAAAGGCAATCCCTGGCGTAATTAAAACTTGCGACAGTAAAAAATTATTTTTTGAATAATTTACTATAGAAAAGGCAATCCCTGGCGTAATTCAAATTTGCGACAGTTGAAAATTATTTTTTGAATAATTTACTATAGAATAGGCAATCCCTGGCGTAATTAAAATTTGCGACAGTTGATAATTATTTTTTGAATAATTTACTATAGAAAAGGCAATCCCTGGCGTAATTAAAATTTGCGACAGTAAAAAATTATTTTTTGAATAATTTACTATAGAAAAGGCAAACCCTGGCGTAATTAAAATTTGCGACAGTAAAAAATTATTTTTTGAATAATTTACTATAGAAAAGGCAATCCCTGGCGTAATTAAAATTTGCGATAGTTGAAAATTATATTTTGAATAATTTACTATAGAAAAGGCAATCCCTGGCGCAATTAAAATTTGCGACAGTTGAAAATTATTTTTTGAATAATTTACTATAGAAGAGGCAATCCCTGGCGTAATTAAAATTTGCGACAGTAGAAAATTATTTTTTGAATAATTTACTATAGAAAAGGCAATCCCTGGCGTAATTAAAATTTGCGACAGTATAAAATTATTTTTTGAATAATTTACTATAGAAAAGGCAATCCCTGGCGCACTTAAAATTTGCGACAGTAAAAAATTATTTTTTGAATAATTTACTATAGAAAAGGCAATCCCTGGGATATTTAAAATTTGCGACAGTAAAAAATTATTTTTTTTCCAAAATTTACTATAGAAAAGTCAATCCCTGGCGTGATTAAAATTTGCGACAGTAAACAATTATTTTTTTGCAAAATTTACTATAGAAAAGGCAATCCCTGGCGTAATTAAAATTTGCGACAGTAAAAAATTATTTTTTGAATAATTTACTATAGAAAAGGCAATCCCTGGCGTAATTAAAATTTGCGACATTAAAAAATTATTTTTTGAATAATTTACTGTAGAAAAGGCAATCCCTGGCGCAATTAAAACTTGCGATAGTAGAAAATTATTTTTTGAATAATTTACTATAGAAAAGGCAATCCCTGGCGTAATTAAAATTTGCGACAGTAGAAAATTATTTTTTGAATAATTTACTATAGAAAAGGCAATCCCTGGCGTAATTAAAATTTGCGACAGTATAAAATTATTTTTTGAATAATTTACTATAGAAAAGGCAATCCCTGGCGTAATTAAAATTTGCGAAAGTAGAAAATTATTTTTTGAATAATTTACTATAGAAAAGGCAATCCCTGGCGTAATTAAAATTTGCGACAGTATAAAATTATTTTTTGAATAATTTACTATAGAAAAGGCAATCCCTGGCGCACTTAAAATTTGCGACAGTAAAAAATTATTTTTTGAATAATTTACTATAGAAAAGGCAATCCCAGGCGCAATTAAAATTTGCGACAGTAAAAAATTATTTTTTGCAAAATTTACTGTAGAAAAGGCACTCCCTGGCGCAATTAAAATTTGCGACAGTAAAAAATTAATTTGTGAGAAATTTACTATAGAAAAGGCAATCCCTGGCGTAATTAAAATTTGCGACAATAGAAAATTATTTTTTAAATAATTTACTATAGAAAAGGCAATCCCTGGCGTAATTAAAATTTGCGACAGTTGAAAATTATTTTTTGAATAATTTACTATAGAAAAGGCAATCCCTGGCGCACTTAAAATTTGCGACAGTAAGAAATTAATTTTTGAATAATTTACTATAGAAAAGGCAATCCCTGGCGTAATTAAAATTTGCGACAGTATAAAATTATTTTTTGAATAATTTACTATAGAAAATGCAATCCCTGGCGTAATTAAAATTTGCGACAGTATAAAATTATTTTTTGAATAATTTACTATAGAAAAGGCAATCCCTGGCGTAATTAAAATTTGCGACAGTAAAAAATTATTTTTTGAATAATTTACTATAGAAAAGGCAATCCCTGGCGCAATTAAAATTTGCGACAGTAAAAAATTATTTTTTGCAAAATTTACTGTAGAAAAGGCACTCCCTGGCGCAATTAAAATTTGCGACAGTAAAAATTAATTTGTGAGAAATTTACTATAGAAAAGGCAATCCCTGGCGTAATTAAAATTTGCGACAGTAGAAAATTATTTTTTAAATAATTTACTATAGAAAAGGCAATCCCTGGCGTAATTAAAATTTGCGACAGTATAAAATTATTTTTTGAATAATTTACTATAGAAAAGGCAATCCCTGGCGTAATTAAAATTTGCGACAGTAAAAAATTATTTTTTGAATAATTTACTATAGAAAAGGCAATCCCTGGCGTAATTAAAATTTGCGACAGTAAAAAATTATTTTTTGAATAATTTACTATAGAAAAGGCAATCCCTGGCGTAATTAAAATTTGCGACAGTATAAAATTATTTTTTGAATAATTTACTATAGAAAAGGCAATTCCTGGCGTAATTAAAATTTGCGACAGTTGAAAATTATTTTTTGAATAATTTACTATAGAAAAGGCAATCCCTGGCGCAATTAAAACTTGCGACAGTAGAAAATTATTTTTTGAATAATTTACTATAGAAAAGGCAATCCCTGGCGTAATTAAAATTTGCGACAGTAGAAAATTATTTTTTGAATAATTTACTATAGAAAAGGCAATCCCTGGCGTAATTAAAATTTGCGACAGTAGAAAATTATTTTTTGAATAATTTACTATAGAAAAGGCAATCCCTGGCGTAATTAAAATTTTCGACAGTATAAAATTATTTTTTGAATAATTTACTATAGAAAAGGCAATCCCTGGCGTAATTAAAATATGCGACAGTAGAAAATTATTTTTTGAATAATTTACTATAGAAAAGGCAATCCCTGGCGTAATTAAAATTTGCGCCTGTAGAAAATTATTTTTTGAATAATTTACTATAGAAAAGGCAATCCCTAGCGTAATTAAAATTTGCGTCAGTATAAAATTATTTTTTGAATAATTTACTATAGAAAAGGCAATCCCTGGCGCACTTAAAATTTGCGACAGTAAAAAATTATTTTTTGAATAATTTACTATAGAAAAGGCAATCCCTGGGATATTTAAAATTTGCGACAGTAAAAAATTATTTTTTTTGCAAAATTTACTATAGCAAAGGCAATCCCTGGCGTAATTAAAATTTGCGACAGTAAAAAATTATTTTTTTGCAAAATTTACTATAGAAAAGGCAATCCCTGGCGTAATTAAAATTTGCGACAGTAAAAAATTATTTTTTGAATAATTTACTGTAGAAAAGGCAATCCCTCGCGCAATTACAATTTGCGACAGTAAAAAATTATTTTTTGAATAATTTACTATAGAAAAGGCAATCCCTGGCGGATTTGAAATTTGCGACAGTTGAAAATTATTTTTTGAATAATTTACTATAGAAAAGGCAATCCCTGGCGTAATTAAAATTTGCGAGAGTTGAAAATTATTTTTTGAATAATTTACTATAGAAAAGGCAATCCCTGGCGTAATTAAAATTTGCGACAGTAAAAAATTATTTTTTGAATAATTTACTATAGAAAAGGCAATCCCTGGCGTAATTAAAATTTGCGACAGTATAAAATTATTTTTTGAATAATTTACTATAGAAAAGGCAATTCCTGGCGTAATTAAAATTTGCGACAGTTGAAAATTATTTTTTGAATAATTTACTATAGAAAAGGCAATCCCTGGCGCAATTAAAACTTGCGACAGTAGAAAATTATTTTTTGAATAATTTACTATAGAAAAGGCAATCCCTGGCGTAATTAAAATTTGCGACAGTAGAAAATTATTTTTTGAATAATTTACTATAGAAAAGGCAATCCCTGGCGTAATTAAAATTTGCGACAGTAGAAAATTATTTTTTGAATAATTTACTATAGAAAAGGCAATCCCTGGCGCAATTACAATTTGCGACAGTAAGAAATTATTTTTTGAATAATTTACTATAGAAAAGGCAATCCCTGGCGTAATTAAAATTTGCGACAGTAAAAAATTATTTTTTGAATAATTTACTATAGAAAAGGCAATCCCTGGCGTAATTAAAATTTGCGACAGTTGAAAATTATTTTTTGAATAATTTACTATAGAAAAAGGAATCCCTGGCGGATTTGAAATTTGCGACAGTTGAAAATTATTTTTTGAATAATTTACTATAGAAAAGGCAATCCCTGGCGTAATTAAAATTTGCGACAGTAAGAAATTAATTTGTGAGAAATTTACTATAGAAAAGGCAATCCCTGGGATATTTAAAATTTGCGACAGTAGAAAATTATTTTTTGAATAATTTACTATAGAAAAGACAATCTCTGGCGTAATTAAAATTTGCGACAGTATAAAATTATTTTTTGAATAATTTACTATAGAAAAGGCAATCCCTGGCGTAATTAAAATTTGCGACAGTAAAAAATTATTTTTTGAATAATTTACTATAGAAAAGGCAATCCCTGGCGCATTTAAAATATGCGACAGTAAGAAATTAATTTTTGAATAATTTACTATAGAAAAGGCAATCCTAATTAAAATTTGCGACAGTAGAAAATTATTTTTTGAATAATTTACTATAGAAAAGGGAATCCCTGGCGGATTTCAAATTTGCGACAGTTGAAAATTATTTTTTGAATAATTTACTATAGAAAAGGCAATCCCTGGCGTAATTAAAATTTGCGACAGTTGAAAATTATTTTTTGAATAATTTACTATAGAAAAGGCAATCCCTGGCGTAATTAAAATTTGCGACAGTAAAAAATTATTTTTTGAATAATTTACTATAGAAAAGGCAATTCCTGGCGTAATTAAAATTTGCGACAGTAGAAAATTATTTTTTGAATAATTTACTATAGAAAAGGCAATCCCTGGCGTAATTAAAATTTGCGACAGTAGAAAATTATTTTTTGAATAATTTACTATAGAAAAGGCAATCCCTGGCGTAATTAAAATTTGCGACAGGATAAAATTATTTTTTGAATAATTTACTATAGGAAAGGCAATCCCAGGCGTAATTAAAATTTGCGACAGTAGAAAATTATTTTTTGAATAATTTACTATAGAAAAGGCAATCCCTGGCGTAATTAAAATTTGCGACAGTAAAAAATTATTTTTTGAATAATTTACTATAGAAAAGGCAATCCCTGGCGTAATTAAAATTTGCGACAGTTGAAAATTATTTTTTGAATAATTTACTATAGAAAAGGCAATCCCTGGCGTAATTAAAATTTGCGACAGTAAAAAATTATTTTTTGAATAATTTACTATAGAAAAGGCAATCCCTGGCGTAATTAAAATTTGCGACAGTTGAAAATTATTTTTTGAATAATTTACTATAGAAAAGGCAATCCCTGGCGCACTTAAAATTTGCGACAGTATAAAATTATTTTTTGAATAATTTACTATAGAAAAGGCAATCCCTGGCGCACTTAAAATTTGCGACAGTAAGAAATTAATTTTTGAATAATTTACTATAGAAAAGGCAATCCCTGGCGTAATTAAAATTTGCGACAGTAGAAAATTATTTTTTGAATAATTTACTATAGAAAAGGCAATCCCTGGCGTAATTAAAACTTGCGACAGTAAAAAATTATTTTTTGAATAATTTACTATAGAAAAGGCAATCCCTGGCGTAATTCAAATTTGCGACAGTTGAAAATAATTTTTTGAATAATTTACTATAGAATAGGCAATCCCTGGCGTAATTAAAATTTGCGACAGTTGAAAATTATTTTTTGAATAATTTACTATAGAAAAGGCAATCCCTGGCGTAATTAAAATTTGCGACAGTAAAAAATTATTTTTTGAATAATTTACTATAGAAAAGGCAAACCCTGGCGTAATTAAAATTTGCGACAGTAAAAAATTATTTTTTGAATAATTTACTATAGAAAAGGCAATCCCTGGCGTAATTAAAATTTGCGATAGTTGAAAATTATATTTTGAATAATTTACTATAGAAAAGGCAATCCCTGGCGCAATTAAAATTTGCGACAGTTGAAAATTATTTTTTGAATAATTTACTATAGAAGAGGCAATCCCTGGCGTAATTAAAATTTGCGACAGTAGAAAATTATTTTTTGAATAATTTACTATAGAAAAGGCAATCCCTGGCGTAATTAAAATTTGCGACAATAGAAAATTATTTTTTGAATAATTTACTATAGAAAAGGCAATCCCTGGCGTAATTAAAATTTGCGACAGTATAAAATTATTTTTTGAATAATTTACTATAGAAAAGGCAATCCCTGGCGCACTTAAAATTTGCGACAGTAAAAAATTATTTTTTGAATAATTTACTATAGAAAAGGCAATCCCTGGGATATTTAAAATTTGCGACAGTAAAAAATTATTTTTTTTCCAAAATTTACTATAGAAAAGTCAATCCCTGGCGTAATTAAAATTTGCGACAGTAAACAATTATTTTTTTGCAAAATTTACTATAGAAAAGGCAATCCCTGGCGTAATTAAAATTTGCGACAGTAAAAAATTATTTTTTGAATAATTTACTATAGAAAAGGCAATCCCTGGCGTAATTAAAATTTGCGACATTAAAAAATTATTTTTTGAATAATTTACTGTAGAAAAGGCAATCCCTGGCGCAATTAAAACTTGCGATAGTAGAAAATTATTTTTTGAATAATTTACTATAGAAAAGGCAATCCCTGGCGTAAGTAAAATTTGCGACAGTAGAAAATTATTTTTTGAATAATTTACTATAGAAAAGGCAATCCCTGGCGTAATTAAAATTTGCGACAGTATAAAATTATTTTTTGAATAATTTACTATAGAAAAGGCAATCCCTGGCGTAATTAAAATTTGCGACAGTAGAAAATTATTTTTTGAATAATTTACTATAGAAAAGGCAATCCCTGGCGTAATTAAAATTTGCGACAGTATAAAATTATTTTTTGAATAATTTACTATAGAAAAGGCAATCCCTGGCGCACTTAAAATTTGCGACAGTAAAAAATTATTTTTTGAATAATTTACTATAGAAAAGGCAATCCCAGGCGCAATTAAAATTTGCGACAGTAAAAAATTATTTTTTGCAAAATTTACTGTAGAAAAGGCACTCCCTGGCGCAATTAAAATTTGCGACAGTAAAAAATTAATTTGTGAGAAATTTACTATAGAAAAGGCAATCCCTGGCGTAATTAAAATTTGCGACAATAGAAAATTATTTTTTAAATAATTTACTATAGAAAAGGCAATCCCTGGCGTAATTAAAATTTGCGACAGTTGAAAATTATTTTTTGAATAATTTACTATAGAAAAGGCAATCCCTGGCGCACTTAAAATTTGCGACAGTAAGAAATTAATTTTTGAATAATTTACTATAGAAAAGGCAATCCCTGGCGTAATTAAAATTTGCGACAGTATAAAATTATTTTTTGAATAATTTACTATAGAAAATGCAATCCCTGGCGTAATTAAAATTTGCGACAGTATAAAATTATTTTTTGAATAATTTACTATAGAAAAGGCAATCCCTGGCGTAATTAAAATTTGCGACAGTAAAAAATTATTTTTTGAATAATTTACTATAGAAAAGGCAATCCCTGGCGCAATTAAAATTTGCGACAGTAAAAAATTATTTTTTGCAAAATTTACTGTAGAAAAGGCCCTCCCTGGCGAAATTAAAATTTGCGACAGTAAAAATTAATTTGTGAGAAATTTACTATAGAAAAGGCAATCCCTGGCGTAATTAAAATTTGCGACAGTAGAAAATTATTTTTTAAATAATTTACTATAGAAAAGGCAATCCCTGGCGTAATTAAAATTTGCGACAGTTGAAAATTATTTTTTGAATAATTTACTATAGAAAAGGCAATCCCTGGCGCACTTAAAATTTGCGACAGTAAGAAATTAATTTTTGAATAATTTACTATAGAAAAGGCAATCCCTGGCGTAATTAAAATTTGCGACAGTATAAAATTATTTTTTGAATAATTTACTATAGAAAAGGCAATCCCTGGCGTAATTAAAATTTGCGACAGTATAAAATTATTTTTTGAATAATTTACTATAGAAAAGGCAATCCCTGGCGTAATTAAAATTTGCGACAGTAAAAAATTATTTTTTGAATAATTTACTATAGAAAAGGCAATCACTGGCGTAATTAAAATTTTCGACAGTAAAAAATTATTTTTTGAATAATTTACTATAGAAAAGGCAATCCCTGGCGTAATTAAAATTTGCGACAGTAAGAAATTATTTTTTGAACAATTTACTATAGAAAAGGCAATCCCTGGAGTAATTAAAATTTGCGACAGTAAAAAATTATTTTTTGAATAATTTACTATAGAAAAGGCAATCCCCGGGCGTAATTAAAATTTGCGATAGTAAAAAATTATTTTTTGAATAATTTACTATAGAAAAGGCAATCCATGGCGTAATTAAAATTTGCGACAGTAAAAAATTATTTTTTGAATAATTTACTATAGAAAAGGCAATCCCTGGCGTAATTAAAATTTGCGACAGTAGAAAATTATTTTTTGAATAATTTACTATAGAAAAGGCAATCCCTGGCGCAATTAAAACTTGCGACAGTAGAAAATTATTTTTTGAATAATTTACTATAGAAAAGGCAATCCCTGGCGTAATTAAAATTTGCGACAGTAGAAAATTATTTTTTGAATAATTTACTATAGAAAAGGCAATCCCTGGCGTAATTAAAATTTGCGACAGTAGAAAATTATTTTTTGAATAATTTACTATAGAAAAGGCAATCCCTGGAGTAATTAAAATTTGCGACAGTAGAAAATTATTTTTTGAATAATTTACTATAGAAAAGGCAATCCCTGGCGTTATTAAAATATGCGACAGTAGAAAATTATTTTTTGAATAATTTACTATAGAAAAGGCAATCCCTGGCGTAATTAAAATTTGCGCCTGTAGAAAATTATTTTTTGAATAATTTACTATAGAAAAGGCAATCCCTAGCGTAATTAAAATTTGCGTCAGTATAAAATTATTTTTTGAATAATTTACTATAGAAAAGGCAATCCCTGGCGCACTTAAAATTTGCGACAGTAAAAAATTATTTTTTGAATAATTTACTATAGAAAAGGCAATCCCTGGGATATTTAAAATTTGCGACAGTAAAAAATTATTTTTTTTGCAAAATTTACTATAGCAAAGGCAATCCCTGGCGTAATTAAAATTTGCGACAGTAAAAAATTATTTTTTTGCAAAATTTACTATAGAAAAGGCAATCCCTGGCGTAATTAAAATTTGCGACAGTAAAAAATTATTTTTTGAATAATTTACTATAGAAAAGGCAATCCCTGCCGCAATTAAAATTTGCGACAGTAAAAAATTATTTTTTGAATAATTTACTGTAGAAAAGGCAATCCCTCGCGCAATTACAATTTGCGACAGTAAAAAATTATTTTTTGAATAATTTACTATAGAAAAGGCAATCCCTGGCGAATTTGAAATTTGCGACAGTTGAAAATTATTTTTTGAATAATTTACTATAGAAAAGGCAATCCCTGGCGTAATTAAAATTTGCGAGAGTTGAAAATTATTTTTTGAATAATTTACTATAGAAAAGGCAATCCCTGGCGTAATTAAAATTTGCGACAGTAAAAAATTATTTTTTGAATAATTTACTATAGAAAAGGCAATCCCTGGCGCAATTAAAATTTGCGACAGTTGAAAATTATTTTTTGAATAATTTACTATAGAAAAGGCAATCCCTGGGATATTTAAAATTTGCGACAGTAAAAAATTATTTTTTTGCAAAATTTACTATAGAAAAGGCAATCCCTGGCGTAATTAAAATTTGCGACAGTAAAAAATTATTTTTTTGCAAAATTTACTATAGAAAAGGCAATTCCTGGCGTAGTTAAAATTTGCGACAGTTGAAAATTATTTTTTGAATAATTTACTATAGAAAAGGCAATTCCTGGCGTAGTTAAAATTTGCGACAGTTGAAAATTATTTTTTGAATAATTTACTATAGAAAAGGCAATTCCTGGCGTAGTTAAAATTTGCGACAGTTGAAAACTATTTTTTGAATAATTTACTATAGAAAAGGCAATCCCTGGCGTAATTAAAATTTGCGACAGTAAAAAATTATTTTTTTGCAAAATTTACTATAGAAAAGGCAATTCCTGGCGTAGTTAAAATTTGCGACAGTTGAAAATTAGTTTTTGAATAATTTGCTATAGAAAAGGCAATTCCTGGCGTAGTTAAAATTTGCGACAGTTGAAAATTATTTTTTGAATAATTTACTATAGAAAAGGCAATCCCTGGCGTAATTAAAATTTGCGACAATAGAAAATTATTTTTTGAATAATTTACAAAAAAAAGGCAATCCCTGGCGTAATTAAAATTTGCGACAGTATAAAATTATTTTTTGAATAATTTACTATAGAAAAGGCAATCCCTGGCGCAATTAAAATTTGCGACAGTAAAAAATTATTTTTTGAATAATTTACTGTAGAAATGGCAATACCTGGCGCAATTACAATTTGCGACAGTAAAAAATTATTTTTTGAATAATTTACTATAGAAAAGGCAATTCCTGGCGTAGTTAAAATTTGCGACAGTTGAAAATTATTTTTTGAATAATTTACTATAGAAAAGGCAATCCCTGGGATATTTAAAATTTGCGACAGTAAAAAATTATTTTTTTGCAAAATTTACTATAGAAAAGGCAATTCCTGGCGTAGTTAAAATTTGCGACAGTTGAAAATTATTTTTTGAATAATTTACTATAGAAAAGGCAATTCCTGGCGTAGTTAAAATTTGCGACAGTTGAAAATTATTTTTTGAATAATTTACTATAGAAAAGGCAATTCCTGGCGTAGTTAAAATTTGCGACAGTTGAAAACTATTTTTTGAATAATTTACTATAGAAAAGGCAATCCCTGGCGTAATTAAAATTTGCGACAGTAAAAAATTATTTTTTTGCAAAATTTACTATAGAAAAGGCAATTCCTGGCGTAGTTAAAATTTGCGACAGTAAAAAATTATTTTTTGAATAATTTACTGTAGAAAAGGCAATACCTGGCGCAATTACAATTTGCGACAGTAAAAAATTATTTTTTGAATAATTTACTATAGAAAAGGCAATCCCTGGCGTAATTACAATTTGCGACAGTAAAAAATTATTTTTTGAATAATTTACTATAGAAAAGGCAATTCCTGGCGTAGTTAAAATTTGCGACAGTTGAAAATTATTTTTTGAATAATTTACTATAGAAAAGGCAATTCCTGGCGTAGTTAAAATTTGCGACAGTTGAAAATTATTTTTTGAATAATTTACTATAGAAAAGGCAATCCCTGGCGTAATTAAAATTTGCGACAGTAGAAAATTATTTTTTGAATAATTTACAAAAAAAAGGCAATCCCTGGCGTAATTAAAATTTGCGACAGTATAAAATTATTTTTTGAATAATTTACTATAGAAAAGGCAATCCCTGGCGCAGTTAAAATTTGCGACAGTAAAAAATTATTTTTTGAATAATTTACTGTAGAAAAGGCAATACCTGGCGCAATTACAATTTGCGACCGTAAAAAATTATTTTTTGAATAATTTACTATAGAAAAGGCAATTCCTGGCGTAGTTAAAATTTGCGACAGTTGAAAATTATTTTTTGAATAATTTACTTTAGAAAAGGCAATCCCTGGGATATTTAAAATTTGCGACAATAGAAAATTATTTTTTGAATAATTTACAAAAAAAAGGCAATCCCTGGCGTAATTAAAATTTGCGACAGTATAAAATTATTTTTTGAATAATTTACTATAGAAAAGGCAATCCCTGGCGCAATTAAAATTTGCGACAGTAAAAAATTATTTTTTGAATAATTTACTGTAGAAAAGGCAATACCTGGGGCAATTACAATTTGCGACAGTAAAAAATTATTTTTTGAATAATTTACTATAGAAAAGGCAATTCCTGGCGTAGTTAAAATTTGCGACAGTTGAAAATTATTTTTTGAATAATTTACTATAGAAAAGGCAATTCCTGGCGTAGTTAAAATTTGCGACAGTTGAAAATTATTTTTTGAATAATTTACTATAGAAAAGGCAATCCCTGGCGTAATTAAAATTTGCGAGAATAGAAAATTATTTTTTGAATAATTTACAAAAAAAAAGGCAATCCCTGGCGTAATTAAAATTTGCGACAGTATAAAATTATTGTTTGAATAATTTACTATGGAAAAGGCAATCCCTGGCGCAATTAAAATTTGCGACAGTAAAAAATTATTTTTTGAATAATTTACTGTAGAAAAGGCAATACCTGGCGCAATTACAATTTGCGACAGTAAAAAATTATTTTTTGAATAATTTACTATAGAAAAGGCAATTCCTGGCGTAGTTAAAATTTGCGACAGTTGAAAATTATTTTTTGAATAATTTACTATAGAAAAGGCAATTCCTGGCGTAGTTAAAATTTGCGACAGTTGAAAATTATTTTTTGAATAATTTACTATAGAAAAGGCAATTCCTGGCGTAGTTAAAATTTGCGACAGTTGAAAATTATTTTTTGAATAATTTACTATAGAAAAGGCAATTCCTGGCGTAGTTAAAATTTGCGACAGTTGAAAACTATTTTTTGAATAATTTACTATAGAAAAGGCAATCCCTGGCGTAATTAAAATTTGCGACAGTAAAAAATTATTTTTTTGCAAAATTTACTATAGAAAAGGCAATTCCTGGCGTAGTTAAAATTTGCGACAGTTGAAAATTAGTTTTTGAATAATTTACTATAGAAACGGCAATTCCTGGCGTAGTTAAAATTTGCGACAGTTGAAAATTATTTTTTGAATAATTTACTATAGAAAAGGCAATCCCTGGCGTAATTAAAATTTGCGACAATAGAAAATTATTTTTTGAATAATTTACAAAAAAAAGGCAATCCCTGGCGTAATTAAAATTTGCGACAGTATAAAATTATTTTTTGAATAATTTACTATAGAAAAGGCAATCCCTGGCGCAATTAAAATTTGCGACAGTAAAAAATTATTTTTTGAATAATTTACTGTAGAAAAGGCAATACCTGGCGCAATTACAATTTGCGACAGTAAAAAATTATTTTTTGAATAATTTACTATAGAAAAGGCAATCCCTGGCGTAATTACAATTTGCGACAGTAAAAAATTATTTTTTGAATAATTTACTATAGAAAAGGCAATTCCTGGCTTAATTAAAATTTGCGACAGTTGAAAATTATTTTTTGAATAATTTACTATAGAAAAGGCAATCCCTGGCGCAATTAAAATTTGCGACAGTTGAAAATTATTTTTTGAATAATTTACTATAGAAAAGGCAATCCCTGGGATATTTAAAATTTGCGACAGTAAAAAATTATTTTTTTGCAAAATTTACTATAGAAAAGGCAATCCCTGGCGTAATTAAAAATTGCGACAGTAAAAAATTATTTTTTTTGCAAAATTTACTATAGAAAAGGCAATCCCTGGCGTAATTAAAATTTGCGACAGTTGAAAATTATTTTTTGAATAATTTACTATAGAAAAGGCAATCCCTGGCGTAATTAAAATTTGCGACAGTAAAAAATTATTTTTTGAATAATTTACTATAGAAAAGGCAATCCCTGGCGTAATTAAAATTTGCGACAGTAAAAAATTATTTTTTGAATAATTTACTATAGAAAAGGCAATCCCTGGCGTAATTAAAATTTGCGACAGTAAAAAATTATTTTTTGA
Organism: Dioctria linearis; assembly: GCA_963930735.1. NCBI lineage: Eukaryota > Metazoa > Arthropoda > Insecta > Diptera > Asilidae > Dioctria > Dioctria linearis. The sequence continues at coordinate 145,135 of CAWVNZ010003103.1, forward strand.
ATAATTTACTATAGGAAAGGCAATCCCTGGCGTAATTACAATTTGCGACAGTAAAAAATTATTTTTTGAATAATTTACTATAGAAAAGGTAATCCCTGGCGTAATTAAAATTTGCGACAGTTGAAAATTATTTTTTGAATAATTTACTATAGAAAAGGCAATCCCTAGCGCAATTAAAATTTGCGACAGTTGAAAATTATTTTTTGAATAATTTACTATAGAAAAGGCAATCCCTGGCGCAATTAAAATTTGCGACAGTTGAAAATTATTTTTTGAATAATTTACTATAGAAAAGGCAATCCCTGGGATATTTAAAATTTGCGACAGTAAAAAATTATTTTTTTGCAAAATTTACTATAGAAAAGGCAATCCCTGGCATAATTAAAATTTGCGACAGTAAAGAATTATTTTTTGAATAATTTACTATAGAAAAGGCAATCCCTGGCGTAATTAAAATTTGCGACAGTAAAAAATTATTTTTTGAATAATTTACTATAGAAAAGGCAATCCCTGGCGTTATTAAAATTTGCGACAGTTGAAAATTATTTTTTGAATAATTTACTATAGAAAAGGCAATCCCTGGCGCAATTAAAATTTGCGACAGTAAAAAATTATTTTTTGAATAATTTACTGTAGAAATGGCAATCCCTAGCGCAATTACAATTTGCGACAGTAAAAAATTATTTTTTGAATAATTTACTATAGAAAAGGCAATCCCTGGCATAATTAAAATTTGCGACAGTAAAAAATTATTTTTTTGCAAAATTTACTATAGAAAAGGCAATTCCTGGCGTACTTAAAATTTGCGACAGTTGAAAATTATTTTTTGAATAATTTACTATAGAAAAGGCAATCCCTGGCGTAATTAAAATTTGCGACAGTAAAAAATTATTTTTTGAATAATTTACTATAGAAAAGGCAATCCCTGGCGTAATTAAAATTTGCGACAGTAAAAAATTATTTTTTGAATAATTTAATATAGAAAAGGCAATCCCTGGCGCAATTAAAACTTGCGATAGTAAAAAATTATTTTTTGAATAATTTACTATAGAAAAGGCAATCCCTGGCGGATTTGAAATTTGCGACAGTAAAAAATTATTTTATGAATAATTTACTATAGAAAAGGCAATCCCTGGCGTAATTAAAATTTGCGACAGTATAAAATTATTTTTTGAATAATTTACTATAGAAAAGGCAATCCCTGGCGTAATTAAAATTTGCGACAGTAGAAAATTATTTTTTGAATAATTTACTATAGAAAAGGCAATCCCTGGCGTAATTAAAATTTGCGACAGTATAAAATTATTTTTTGAATAATTTACTATAGAAAAGGCAATCCCTGGCGCAATTAAAATTTGCGACAGTAAAAAATTATTTTTTGAATAATTTACTGTAGAAAAGGCAATACCTGGCGCAATTACAATTTGCGACAGTAAAAAATTATTTTTTGAATAATTTACTATAGAAAAGGCAATCCCTGGCGTAATTACAATTTGCGACAGTAAAAAATTATTTTTTGAATAATTTACTATAGAAAAGGAAATCCCTGGCGTAATTAAAATTTGCGACAGTAAAAAATTATTTTTTGAATAATTTACTATAGAAAAGGCAATCCCTGGCGTAATTAAAATTTGCGACAGTAAAAATTATTTTTTGAATAATTTACTATAGAAAAGGCAATCCCTGGCGCAATTAAAACTTCCGATAGTAAAAAATTATTTTTTGAATAATTTACTATAGAAGAGGCAATCCCTGGCGGATTTGAAATTTGCGACAGTAAAAAATTATTTTTTGAATAATTTACTATAGAAAAGGCAATCCCTGGCGTAATTAAAATTTGCGACAGTATAAAATTATTTTTTGAATAATTTACTATAGAAAAGGCAATCCCTGGCGTAATTAAAATTTGCGACAGTAAAAAATTATTTTTTGAATAATTTACTATAGAAAAGGCAATCCCTGGCGTAATTAAAATTTGCGACAGTTGAAAATTATTTTTTGAATAATTTACTATAGAAAAGGCAATCCCTGGCGCAATTAAAATTTGCGACAGTAAAAAATTATTTTTTGAATAATTTACTGTAGAAAAGGCAATCCCTAGCGCAATTACAATTTGCGACAGTAAAAAATTATTTTTTGAATAATTTACTATAGAAAAGGCAATCCCTGGCGTAATTACAATTTGCGACAGTAAAAAATTATTTTTTGAATAATTTACTATAAAAAAGGCAATCCCTGGCGTAATTAAAATTTTCGACAGTTGAAAATTATTTTTTGAATAATTTACTATAGAAAAGGCAATCCCTGGCGCAATTACAATTTGCGACAGTTGAAAATTATTTTTTGAATAATTTACTATAGAAAAGGCAATCCCTGGCGTAATTAAAATTTGCGACAGTAAAAAATTATTTTTTGAATAATTTACTATAGAAAAGGCAATCCCTGGCGCAATTAAAATTTGCGACAGTAAAAAATTATTTTTTGAATAATTTACTATAGAAAAGGCAATCCCTGGCGTAATTAAAATTTGCGACAGTAAAAAATTATTTTTTGAATAATTTACTATAGAAAAGGCAATCCCTGGCGCAATTAAAATTTGCGACAGTAGAAAATTATTTTTTGAATAATTTACTATAAAAAGGCAATCCCTGGCGTAATTAAAATTTGCGACAGTAGAAAATTATTTTTTGAATAATTTACTATAGAAAAGGTAATCCCTGGCGTAATTAAAATTTGCGACAGTAGAAAATTAATTTGTGAAAAATTTACCTGGCGAAATTGAAATTTGCGACAGTAAAAAATTATTTTTTGAATAATTTACTATAGAAAAGGCAATCCCTGGCGCAATTAAAATTTGCGACAGTAGAAAATTATTTTTTGAATAATTTACTATAGAAAAGGTAATCCCTGGCGTAATTAAAATTTGTGACAGTTGAAAATTATTTTTTGAATAATTTACTATAGAAAAGGCAATCCCTGGCGTAATTAAAATTTGCGACAGTAAAAAATTATTTTTTGAATAATTTACTATAGAAAAGGCAATCCCTGGCGTAATTAAAATTTGCGACAGTAGAAAATTATTTTTTGAATAATTTACTATAGAAAAGGCAATCCCTGGCGTAATTAAAATTTGCGACAGTAGAAAATTATTTTTTGAATAATTTACTATAGAAAAGGCAATCCCTGGCGTATTTAAAATTTGCGACAGTATAAAATTATTTTTTGAATAATTTACTATAGAAAAGGCAATCCCTGGCGTAATTAAAATTTGCGACAGTAGAAAATTATTTTTTGAATAATTTACTATAGAAAAGGCAATCCCTTGCGTAATTAAAATTTGCGACAGTAGAAAATTATTTTTTGAATAATTTACTATAGAAAAGGCAATCCCTGGCGTAATTAAAATTTGCGACAGTAGAAAATTATTTTTTGAATAATTTAGTATAGAAAAGGCAATCCCTGGCTTATTTAAAATTTGCGGCAGTATAAAATTATTTTTTGAATAATTTACTATAGAAAAGGCAATCCCTGGCGTAATTAAAATTTGCGACAGTAAAAAATTATTTTTTGAATAATTTACTATAGAAAAGGCAATCCCTGGCGTAATTAAAATTTGCGATAGTAGAAAATTATTTTTTGAATAATTTACTAAAGAAAAGGCAATCCCTGGCGTAATTAAAATTTGCGACAGTAGAAAATTATTTTTTGAATAATTTACTGTAGAAAAGGCAATCCCTGGTGCAATTAAAATTTGCAACAGTAGAAAATTATTTTTTGAATAATTTACTATAGAAAAGGCAATCCCTGGCGTAATTAAAATTTGCGACAGTAAAAAATTATTTTTTGAATAATTTACTATAGAAAAGGCAATCCCTGGCGTAATTAAAATTTGCGACAGTAGAAAATTATTTTTTGAATAATTTACTATAGAAAAGGCAATCCCTGGCGTAATTAAAATTTGCGACAGTAGAAAATTATTTTTTGAATAATTTACTATAGAAAAGGTAATCCCTGGCGTAATTAAAATTTGCGACAGTAGAAAATTAATTTGTAAAAAATTTACCTGGCGAAATGAAATTTGCGACAGTAAAAAATTATTTTTTGAATAATTTACTATAGAAAAGGCAATCCCTGGCGCAATTAAAATTTGCGACAGTAGAAAATTATTTTTTGAATAATTTACTATAGAAAAGGTAATCCTGGCGTAATTAAAATTGCGACAGTAGAAAATTATTTTTTGAATAATTTACTGTAGAAAAGGCAATACCTGGCGCAATTAAAATTTGCAACAGTAGAAAATTATTTTTGAATAATTTACTATAGAAAAGGCAATCCCTGGCGTAATTAAAATTTGCGACAGTAGAAAATTATTTTTTGAATAATTTACTATAGAAAAAGGTAATCCCTGGCGTAATTAAAATTTGCGACAGTAGAAAATTAATTTGTGAAAAATTTACCTGGCGAAATTGAAATTTGCGACAGTAAAAAATTATTTTTTGAATAATTTACTATAGAAAAGGCAATCCCTGGCGCAATTAAAATTTGCGACAGTAGAAAAATATTTTTGAATAATTTACTATCGAAAAGGTAATCCCTGGCGTAATTAAAATTTGCGACAGTAGAAAATTAATTTGTGAAAAATTTACCTGGCGAAATTGAAATTTGCGACAGGAAAAAATTATTTTTTGAATAATTTACTATAGAAAAGGCAATCCCTGGCGCAATGAAAATTTGCGACAGTAAAAAATTATTTTTTGAATAATTTACTATAGAAAAGGCAATCCCTGGCGTAATTAAAATTTGCGACAGTAGAAAATTATTTTTTGAATAATTTACTATAGAAAAGGTAATCCCTGGCGTAATTAAAATTTGCGACAGTAGAAAATTAATTTGTGAAAAACTTACCTGGCGAAATTGAAATTTGCGACAGGAAAAAATTATTTTTTGAATAATTTACTATAGAAAAGGCAATCCCTGGCGCAATGAAAATTTGCGACAGTAAAAATTCTTTTTTGAATAATTTACTATAGAAAAGGCAATCCCTGACCTAATTAAAATTTGCGACAGTAGAAAATTATTTTTTGAATAATTTACTATAGAAAAGGCAATCCCTGGCGTAATTAAAATTTGTGACAGTAGAAAATTATTTTTTGAATAATTTACTGTAGAAAAGGCAATCCCTGGCGCAATTAAAATTTGCAACAGTAGAAAATTATTTTTTGAATAATTTACTATAGAAAAGGCAATCCCTGGCGTAATTAAAATTTGCGACAGTAAAAAATTATTTTTTGAATAATTTACTATAGAAAAGGCAATCCCTGGCGTAATTAAAATTTGCGACAGTAGAAAATTATTTTTTGAATAATTTACTATAGAAAAGGCAATGCAATCCCTGGCGCATTTAAAATTTGCGACAGTATAAAATTATTTTTTGAATAATTTACTATAGAAAAGGCAATCCCTGGCGTAATTAAAATTTGCGACAGTAGAAAATTATTTTTTGAATAATTTACTATAGAAAAGGCAATCCCTTGCGTAATTAAAATTTGCGACAGTAGAAAATTATGTTTTGAATAATTTACTATAGAAAAGGCAATCCCTGGCGTAATTAAAATTTGCGACAGTAGAAAATTATTTTTTGAATAATTTAGTATAGAAAAGGCAATCCCTGGCTTATTTAAAATTTGCGGCAGTATAAAATTATTTTTTGAATAATTTACTATAGAAAAGGCAATCCCTGGCGTAATTAAAATTTGCGACAGTAAAAAATTATTTTTTGAATAATTTACTATAGAAAAGGCAATCCCTGGCGTAATTAAAATTTGCGATAGTAGAAAATTATTTTTTGAATAATTTACTAAAGAAAAGGCAATCCCTGGCGTAATTAAAATTTGCGACAGTAGAAAATTATTTTTTGAATAATTTACTGTAGAAAAGGCAATCCCTGGTGCAATTAAAATTTGCAACAGTAGAAAATTATTTTTTGAATAATTTACTATAGAAAAGGCAATCCCTGGCGTAATTAAAATTTGCGACAGTAAAAAATTATTTTTTGAATAATTTACTATAGAAAAGGCAATCCCTGGCGTAATTAAAATTTGCGACAGTAGAAAATTATTTTTTGAATAATTTACTATAAAAAGGCAATCCCTGGCGTAATTAAAATTTGCGACAGTAGAAAATTATTTTTTGAATAATTTACTATAGAAAAGGTAATCCCTGGCGTAATTAAAATTTGCGACAGTAGAAAATTAATTTGTGAAAAATTTACCTGGCGAAATTGAAATTTGCGACAGTAAAAAATTATTTTTTGAATAATTTACTATAGAAAAGGCAATCCCTGGCGCAATTAAAATTTGCGACAGTAGAAAATTATTTTTTGAATAATTTACTATAGAAAAGGTAATCCCTGGCGTAATTAAAATTTGTGACAGTTGAAAATTATTTTTTGAATAATTTACTATAGAAAAGGCAATCCCTGGCGTAATTAAAATTTGCGACAGTAGAAAATTATTTTTTGAAAAATTTACTATAGAAAAGGCAATCCCTGGAGTAATTAAAATTTGCGACAGTAAAAAATTATTTTTTCAATAATTTACTATAGAAAAGGCAATCCCTGGCGTATTTAAAATTTGCGACAGTATAAAATTATTTTTTGAATAATTTACTATAGAAAAGGCAATCCCTGGCGCAATTAAAATTTGCAACAGTAGAAAACTATTTTTTGAATAATTTGCTATAGAAAAGGCAATCCCTGGCGTAATTAAAATTTGCGACAGTAAAAAATTATTTTTTGAATAATTTACTATAGAAAAGGCAATCCCTGGCGTAATTAAAATTTGCGACAGTAGAAAATTATTTTTTGAATAATTTACTATAGAAAAGGCAATCCCTGGCGTATTTCAAATTTGCGACAGTATAAAATTATTTTTTGAATAATTTACTATAGAAAAGGCAATCCATGGCGTAATTAAAATTTGCGACAGTAAAAAATTATTTTTTGAATAATTTACTATAGAAAAGGCAATCCCTGGCGTAATTAAAATTTGCGACAGTAGAAAATTATTTTTTGAATAATTTACTATAGAAAAGGCAATCCCTGGCGTATTTAAAATTTGCGACAGTATAAAATTATTTTATGAAAAATTTACTATAGAAAAGGCAATCCCTGGCGTAATTAAAATTTGCGACAGTAAAAAATTATTTTTTGAATAATTTACTATAGAAAAGGCAATCCCTGGCGTAGTTAAAATTTGCGACAATTGAAAATTATTTTTTGAATAATTTACTATACAAAAGGCAATCCCTGGCGCAATTAAAACTTGTGATAGTAAAAAATTATTTTTTGAATAATTTACTATAGAAAAGGCAATCCCTGGCGTAATTAATATTTGCGACAGTAGAAAATTATTTTTTGAATAATTTACTATAGAAAAGGCAATCCCTGGCGTATTTAAAATTTGCGACAGTAGAAAATTATTTTTTGAATAATTTACTATAGAAAAGGCAATCCCTGGCGTAATTAAAATTTGCGACAGTAAAAAATTATTTTTTGAATAATTTACTATAGAAAAAGCAATCCCTGGCGCAGTTAAAATTTGCGACAGTAAAAAATTATTTTTTGAAAAGTTTACTATAGAAAAGGCAATCCCTGGCGCAATTAAAATTTGCGACAGTAGAAAATTATCTTTTGAATAATTTACTATAGAAAAAGCAATCCCTGGCGTAATTAAAATTTGCGACAGTAGAAAATTATTTTTTGAAAAATTTACTATAGAAAAGGCATTCCCTGGCGTAATTAAAATTTGCGACAGTAAAAAATTATTTTTTGAATAATTTACTATAGAAAGGCAATCCCTGGCGTAATTAAAATTTGCGACAGTAAAAAATTATTTTTTGAATAATTTACTATAGAAAAGGCAATCCCTGGCGTAATTAAAATTTGCGACAGTAAAAAATTATTTTTTGAATAATTTACTATATAAAAGGCAATCCCTGGCGTAATTAAAATTTGCGACAATTGAAAATTATTTTTTGAATAATTTACTATAGAAAAGGCAATCCCTGGCGGATTTGAAATTTGCGACAGTTGAAAATTATTTTTTGAATAATTTACTACAGAAAAGGCAATCTCTGGCGCAATTACAATTTGCGACAGTAAAAAATTATTTTTTGAATAATTTACTATAGAAAAGGCAATCCCTGGCGCAATTACAATTTGCGACAGTAAAAAATTATTTTTTGAATAATTTACTATAGAAAAGGCAATCCCTGGCGTAATTAAAATTTGCGACAGTAAAAAATTATTTTTTGCATAATTTACTATAGAAAAGGCAATCCCTGGCGTAATTAAAATTTGCGACAGTTGAAAATTATTTTTTGAATAATTTACTATAGAAAAAGGAATCCCTGGCGGATTTGAAATTTGCGACAGTTGAAAATTATTTTTTGAATAATTTACTATAGAAAAGGCAATCCCTGGCGTAATTAAAATTTGCGACAGTAAGATATTAATTTGTGAGAAATTTACTATAGAAAAGGCAATCCCTGGGATATTTAGAATTTGCGACAGTAGAAAATTATTTTTTGAATAATTTACTATAGAAAAGGCAATCTCTGGCGTAATTAAAATTTGCGACAGTATAAAATTATTTTTTGAATAATTTACTATAGAGAAGGCAATCCCTGGCGTAATTAAAATTTGCGACAATAAAAAATTATTTTTTGAATAATTTACTATAGAAAAGGCAATCCCTGGCGCATTTAAAATTTGCGACAGTAAGAAATTAATTTTTGAATAATTTACTATAGAAAAGGCAATCCCTGGCGTAATTAAAATTTGCGACAGTAGAAAATTATTTTTTGAATAATTTACTATCGAAAAGGGAATCCCTGGCGGATTTCAAATTTGCGACAGTTGAAAATTATTTTTTGAATAATTTACTATAGAAAAGGCAATCCCTGGCGTAATTAAAATTTGCGACAGTTGAAAATTATTTTTTGAATAATTTACTATAGAAAAGGCAATCCCTGGCGTAATTAAAATTTGCGACAGTAAAAAATTATTTTTTGAATAATATACTATAGAAAAGGCAATTTCTGGCGTAATTAAAATTTGCGACTGTAGAAAATTATTTTTTGTATAATTTACTATAGAAAAGGCAATCCCTGGCGTAATTAAAATTTGCGACAGTAGAAAATTATTTTTTGAATAATTTACTATAGAAAAGGCAATCCCTGGCGTAATTAAAATTTGCGACAGTAGAAAATTATTTTTTGAATAATTTACTATAGAAAAGGCAATCCCTGGCGTAATTAAAATTTGCGACAGTAAAAAATTATTTTTTGAATAATTTACTATAGAAAAGGCAATCCCTGGCGTAATTAAAATTTGGGACAGTTGAAAATTATTTTTTGAATAATTTACTATAGAAAAGGCAATCCCTGGCGTAATTAAAATTTGCGACAGTAGAAAATTAATTTGTGAAAAATTTACCTGGCGAAATTGAAATTTGCGACAGTAAAAAATTATTTTTTGAATAATTTACTATAGAAAAGGCAATCCCTGGCGTAATTAAAATTTGCGACAGTAGAAAATTATTTTTTGAATAATTTACTATAGAAAAGGTAATCCCTGGCGTAATTAAAATTTGCGACAGTAGAAAATTAATTTGTGAAAAATTTACCTGCCGAAATTGAAATTTGCGACAGTAAAAAATTATTTTTTGAATAATTTACTATAGAAAAGGCAATCCCTGGCGCAATTAAAATTTGCGACAGTAGAAAATTATTTTTTGAATAATTTACTATAGAAAAGGTAATCCCTGGCGTAATTAAAATTTGTGACAGTTGAAAATTATTTTTTGAATAATTTACTATAGAAAAGGCAATCCCTGGCGTAATTAAAATTTGCAACAGTAGAAAATTATTTTTTGAAAAATTTACTATAGAAAAGGCAATCCCTGGAGTAATTAAAATTTGCGACAGTAAAAAATTATTTTTTCAATAATTTACTATAGAAAAGGCAATCCCTGGCGTATTTAAAATTTGCGACAGTATAAAATTATTTTTTGAATAATTTACTATAGAAAAGGCAATCCCTGGCGCAATTAAAATTTGCAACAGTAGAAAACTATTTTTTGAATAATTTGCTATAGAAAAGGCAATCCCTGGCGTAATTAAAATTTGCGACAGTAAAAAATTATTTTTTGAATAATTTACTATAGAAAAGGCAATCCCTGGCGTAATTAAAATTTGCGACAGTAGAAAATTATTTTTTGAATAATTTACTATAGAAAAGGCAATCCCTGGCGTATTTCAAATTTGCGACAGTATAAAATTATTTTTTGAATAATTTACTATAGAAAAGGCAATCCCTGGCGTAATTAAAATTTGCGACAGTAGAAAATTATTTTTTGAATAATTTACTATAGAAAAGGCAATCCCTGGCGTATTTAAAATTTGCGACAGTATAAAATTATTTTATGAAAAATTTACTATAGAAAAGGCAATCCCTGGCGTAATTAAAATTTGCGACAGTAAAAAATTATTTTTTGAATAATTTACTATAGAAAAGGCAATCCCTGGCGTAGTTAAAATTTGCGACAGTTGAAAATTATTTTTTGAATAATTTACTATACAAAAGGCAATCCCTGGCGCAATTAAAACTTGTGATAGTAAAAAATTATTTTTTGAATAATTTACTATAGAAAAGGCAATCCCTTGCGTAATTAATATTTGCGACAGTAGAAAATTATTTTTTGAATAATTTACTATAGAAAAAGCAATCCCTGGCGTAATTAAAATTTGCGACAGTAGAAAATTATTTTTTGAAAAATTTACTATAGAAAAGGCATTCCCTGGCGTAATTAAAATTTGCGACAGTAAAAAATTATTTTTTGAATAATTTACTATAGAAAGGCAATCCCTGGCGTAATTAAAATTTGCGACAGTAAAAAATTATTTTTTGAATAATTTACAATAGAAAAGGCAATCCCTGGCGTAATTAAAATTTGCGACAGTAAAAAATTATTTTTTGAATAATTTACTATATAAAAGGCAATCCCTGGCGTAATTAAAATTTGCGACAATTGAAAATTATTTTTTGAATAATTTACTATAGAAAAGGCAATCCCTGGCGGATTTGATATTTGCGACAGTTGAAAATTATTTTTTGAATAATTTACTACAGAAATGGCAATCTCTGGCGCAATTACAATTTGCGACAGTAAAAAATTATTTTTTGAATAATTTACTATAGAAAAGGCAATCCCTGGCGCAATTACAATTTGCGACAGTAAAAAATTATTTTTTGAATAATTTACTATAGAAAAGGCAATCCCTGGCGTAATTAAAATTTGCGACAGTAAAAAATTATTTTTTGAATAATTTACTATAGAAAAGGCAATCCCTGGCGTAATTAAAATTTGCGACAGTTGAAAATTATTTTTTGAATAATTTACTATAGAAAAAGGAATCCCTGGCGGATTTGAAATATGCGACAGTTGAAAATTATTTTTTGAATAATTTACTATAGAAAAGGCAATCCCTGGCGTAATTAAAATTTGCGACAGTAAGATATTAATTTGTGAGAAATTTACTATAGAAAAGGCAATCCCTGGGATATTTAGAATTTGCGACAGTAGAAAATTATTTTTTGAATAATTTACTATAGAAAAGGCAATCTCTGGCGTAATTAAAATTTGCGACAGTATAAAATTATTTTTTGAATAATTTACTATAGAAAAGGCAATCCCTGGCGTAATTAAAATTTGCGACAGTAAAAAATTATTTTTTGAATAATTTACTATAGAAAAGGCAATCCCTGGCGCATTTAAAATTTGCGACAGTAAGAAATTAATTTTTGAATAATTTACTATAGAAAAGGCAATCCCTGGCGTAATTAAAATTTGCGACAGTAGAAAATTATTTTTTGAATAATTTACTATCGAAAAGGGAATCCCTGGCGGATTTCAAATTTGCGACAGTTGAAAATTATTTTTTGAATAATTTACTATAGAAAAGGCAATCCCTGGCGTAATTAAAATTGCGACAGTTGAAAATTATTTTTTGAATAATTTACTATAGAAAAGGCAATCCCTGGCGTAATTAAAATTTGCGACAGTAAAAAATTATTTTTTGAATAATTTACTATAGAAAAGGCAATTTCTGGCGTAATTAAAATTTGCGACAGTAGAAAATTATTTTTTTGAATAATTTACTATAGAAAAGGCAATCCTGGCGTAATTAAAATTTGCGACAGTAGAAAATTATTTTTGAATAATTTACTATAGAAAAGGCAATCCCTGGCGTAATTAAAATTTGCGACAGTATAAAATTATTTTTTGAATAATTTACTATAGAAAAGGCAATCCCTGCGTAATTAAAATTTGCGACAGTAGAAAATTATTTTTGAATAATTTACTATAGAAAAGGCAATCCCTGGCGTAATTAAAATTTGCGACAGTAAAAAAATTATTTTTTGAATAATTTACTATAGAAAAGGCAATCCTGGCCTAATTAAAATTTGGGACAGTTGAAAATTATTTTTTGAATAATTTACTATAGAAAAGGCAATCCCTGGCGTAATTAAAATTTGCGACAGTAAAAAATTATTTTTTGAATAATTTACTATAGAAAAGGCAATCCCTGGCGTAATTAAAATTTGCGACAGTTGAAAATTATTTTTTGAATAATTTACTATAGAAAAGGCAATCCCTGGCGCACTTAAAATTTGCGACAGTATAAAATTATTTTTTGAATAATTTCTATAGAAAAGGCAATCCCTGGCGCACTTAAAATTGGCGACAGTAAGAAATTAATTTTTAGAATAATTTACTATAGAAAAGGCAATCCCTGGCGTAATTAAAATTTGCGACAGTAGAAAATTATTTTTTGAATAATTTACTATAGAAAAGGCAATCCTGGCGTATTAAAATTTGCGACAGTAAAAAATTATTTTTGAATAATTTACTATAGAAAAGGCAATCCCTGGCGTAATTAAAATTTGCGACAGTTGAAAATTATTTTTTGAATAATTTACTATAGAATAGGCAATCCCTGGCGTAATTAAAATTTGCGACAGTTGAAAATTATTTTTTGAATAATTTACTATAGAAAAGGCAATCCCTGGCGTAATTAAAATTTGCGACAGTAAAAAATTATTTTTTGAATAATTTACTATAGAAAAGGCAATCCCTGGCGTAATTAAAATTTGCGACAGTAAAAAATTATGTTTTGAATAATTTACTATAGAAAAGGCAATCCTGGCGTAATTAAAATTTGCGATAGTTGAAAATTATATTTTGAATAATTTACTATAGAAAAGGCAATCCCTGGCGCAATTAAAATTTGCGACAGTTGAAAATTATTTTTTGAATAATTTACTATAGAAGAGGCAATCCCTGGCGTAATTAAAATTTGCGAAATAGAAAATTATTTTTTGAATAATTTACTATAGAAAAGGCAATCCCTGGCGTAATTAAAATTTGCGACAATAGAAAATTATTTTTTGAATAATTTACTATAGAAAAGGCAATCCCTGGCGTAGTTAAAATTTGCGACAGTATAAAATTATTTTTTGAATAATTTACTATAGAAAAGGCAATCCCTGGCGCACTTAAAATTTGCGACAGTAAAAAATTATTTTTTGAATAATTTACTATAGAAAAGGCAATCCCTGGGATATTTAAAATTTGCGACAGTAAAAAATTATTTTTTTGCAAAATTTACTATAGAAAAGGCAATCCCTGGCGTAATTAAAATTTGCGACAGTAAAAAAATTATTTTTTTGCAAAATTTACTATAGAAAAGGCAATCCCTGGCGCAATTAAAATTTGCGACAGTAAAAAATTATTTTTTGAATAATTTACTATAGAAAAGCAATCCCTGGCGTAATTAAAATTTGCGACATTAAAAAATTATTTTTTGAATAATTTACTGTAGAAAAGGCAATCCCTGGCGCAATTAAAACTTGCGATAGTAGAAAATTATATTTTGAATAATTTACTATAGAAAAGGCAATCCCTGCGTAATTAAAATTTGCGACAGTAGAAAATTATTTTTTGAATAATTTACTATAGAAAAGGCAATCCCTGGCGTAATTAAAATTTGCGACAGTATAAAAATTATTTTTTGAATAATTTACTATAGAAAAGGCAATCCTTGGCGTAATTAAAATTTGCGACAGTAGAAAATTATTTTTTGAATAATTTACTATAGAAAAGGCAATCCTGGCGTAATTAAAATTTGCGACAGTAGAAAATTATTTTTTGAATAATTTACTATAGAAAAGGCAATCCCTGGCGTAATTAAAATTTGCGACAGTATAAAATTATTTTTTGAATAATTTACTATAGAAAAGGCAATCCCTGGCGCACTTAATATTTGCGACAGTAAAAAATTATTTTTTGAATAATTTACTATTGAAAAGGCAATCCCTGCGCAATTAAAATTTGCGACAGTAAAAAATTATTTTTTGCAAAATTTACTGTAGAAAAGGCACTCCCTGGCGCAATTAAAATTTGCGACAGTAAAAAATTAATTTGTGAGAAATTTACTATAGAAAAGGCAATCCCTGGCGTAATTAAAATTTGCGACAATAGAAAATATTTTTTAAATAATTTACTATAGGAAAGGCAATCCCTGGCGTAATTAAAATTTGCGACAGTTGAAAATTATTTTTTGAATAATTTACTATAGAAAAGGCAATACCTGGGCGCACTTAAAATTTGCGACAGTAAGAAATAAATTTTTGAATAATTTACTATAGAAAAGGCAATCCCTGGCGTAATTAAAATTTGCGACAGTATAAAATTATTTTTTGAATAATTTACTATAGAAAAGGCAATCCTGGCGCAATTAAAATTTGCGACAGTAGAAAATTATTTTTTGAATAATTTACTATAAAAAAGGCAATCCCTGGCGTAATTAAAATTTGCGACAGTAGAAAATTATTTTTTGAAAATTTACTATAGAAAAGGCAATCCCTGGCGTAATTAAAATTTGCGACAGTAAAAAATTATTTTTTGAATTATTTACTATAGAAAAGGCAATCCCTGGCGTAATTAAAATTTGCGACAGTAAAAAATTATTTTTTGAATAATTTACTATAGAAAAGCAATCCCTGGCGTAATTAAAATTTGCGACAGTAAAAAATTATTTTTTGAATAATTTACTATATAAAAGGCAATCCCTGGCGTAATTAAAATTTGCGACAGTTGAAAATTATTTTTTGAATAATTTACTATAGAAAAGGCAATCCTGGCGGATTTGAAATTTGCGACAGTTGAAAATTATTTTTTGAATAATTTACTATAGAAAAGGCAATCTCTGGCGCAATTACAATTTGCGACAGTAAAAAATTATTTTTTGAATAATTTACTATAGAAAAGGCAATCCCTGGCGCAATACAATTTGCGACAGTAAAAAATTATTTTTTGAATAATTTACTATAGAAAAGGCAATCCCTGCGTAATTAAAATTTGCGACAGTAAAAAATTATTTTTTGAATAATTTACTATAGAAAAGGCAATCCTGGCGTAATTAAAATTTGCGACAGTAGAAAATTATTTTTTGAATAATTTACTATAGAAAAGGCAATCCCTGGCGTAATTAAAATTTGCGACAGTATAAAATTATTTTTTGAATAATTTACTATAGAAAAGGCAATCCCTGGCGCACTTAAAATTTGCGACAGTAAAAAATTATTTTTTGAATAATTTACTATTGAAAAGGCAATCCCTGGCGCAATTAAAATTTGCGACAGTAAAAAAATTATTTTTTGCAAAATTTACTGTAGAAAAGGCACACCCTGGCGCAATTAAAATTTGCGACAGTAAAAAATTAATTTGTGAGAAATTTACTATAGAAAAGGCAATCCCTGGCGTAATTAAAATTTGCGACAATAGAAAATTATTTTTTAAATAATTTACTATAGAAAAGGCAATCCCTGGCGTAATTAAAATTTGCGACAGTTGTAAATTATTTTTTGAATAATTTACTATAGAAAAGGCAATCCCTGGCGCACTTAAAATTTGCGACAGTAAGAAATTAATTTTTGAATAATTTACTATAGAAAAGGCAATCCCTGCGTAATTAAAATTTGCGACAGTATAAAATTATTTTTTGAATAATTTACTATAGAAAAGGCAATCCCTGCGTAATTAAAATTTGCGACAATAGAAAATTATTTTTTGAATAATTTACTATAAAAAAGGCAATCCCTGGCGTAATTAAAATTTGCGACAGTAGAAAATTATTTTTTGAAAAATTTACTATAGAAATGGCAATCCCTGGCGTATTTAAAATTTGCGACAGTAAAAAATTATTTTTTGAATAATTTACTATAGAAAAGGCAATCCCTGGCGTAATTAAAATTTGCGACAGTAAAAAATTATTTTTTGAATAATTTACTATATAAAAGGCAATCCCTGGCGTAATTAAAATTTGCGACAGTTGAAAATTATTTTTTGAATAATTTACTATAGAAAAGCAATCCCTGGCGGATTTGAAATTTGCGACAGTTGAAAATTATTTTTTGAATAATTTACTATAAAATAGGCAATCCCTGGCGTAATTAAAATTTGCGACAGTAAAAAATTATTTTTTTGAATAATTTACTATAGAAAAGGCAATCCCTGGCGCAATTACAATTTGCGACAGTAAGAAATTATTTTTTGAATAATTTACTATAGAAAAGGCAATCCCTGGCGTAATTAAAATTTGCGACAGTAAAAAATTATTTTTTTGAATAATTTACTATAGAAAAGGCAATCCCTGGCGTAATTAAAATTTGCGACAGTTGAAAATTATTTTTTGAATAATTTACTATAGAAAAAGGAATCCTGGCGTATTTGAAATTTGCGACAGTTGAAAATTATTTTTTGAATAATTTACTATAGAAAAGGCAATCCTGGCGTAATTAAAATTTGCGACAGTAAGAAATTAATTTGTGAGAAATTTACTATAGAAAAGGCAATCCCTGGGTTATTTAAAATTTGCGACAGTAGAAAATTATTTTTTGAATAATTTACTATAGAAAAGGCAATCCCTGGCGTAATTAAAATTTGCGACAGTATAAAATTATTTTTTGAATAATTTACTATAGAAAAGGCAATCCCTGGCGTAATTAAAATTTGCGACAGTAAAAAATTATTTTTTGAATAATTTACTATAGAAAAGGCAATCCCTGGCGCATTTAAAATTTGCGACAGTAAGAAATTAATTTTTGAATAATTTACTATAGAAAAGGCAATCCTAATTAAAATTTTGCGACAGTAGAAAATTATTTTTTGAATAATTTACTATAGAAAAGGGAATCCCTGGCGGATTTCAAATTTGCGACAGTTGAAAATTATTTTTTGAATAATTTACTATAGAAAAGGCAATCCCTGGCGTAATTAAAATTTGCGACAGTTGAAAATTATTTTTGAATAATTTACTATAGAAAAGGCAATCCCTGGCGTAATTAAAATTTGCGACAGTAAAAAATTATTTTTTGAATAATTTACTATAGAAAAGGCAATTCCTGGCGTAATTAAAATTTGCGACAGTAGAAAATTATTTTTTGAATAATTTACTATAGAAAAGGCAATCCCTGGCGTAATTAAAATTTGCGACAGTAGAAAATTATTTTTTGAATAATTTACTATAGAAAAGGCAATCCCTGGCGTAATTAAAATTTGCGACAGTATAAAATTATTTTTTGAATAATTTACTATAGGAAAGGCAATCCCAGGCGTAATTAAAATTTGCGACAGTAGAAAATTATTTTTTGAATAATTTACTATAGAAAAGGCAACCCTGGCGTAATTAAAATTTGCGACAGTAAAAAATTATTTTTGAATAATTTACTATAGAAAAGGCAATCCCTGGCGTAATTAAAATTTGCGACAGTTGAAAATTATTTTTTGAATAATTTACTATAGAAAAGGCAATCCCTGGCGTAATTAAAATTGCGACAGTAAAAAATTATTTTTTGAATAATTTACTATAAAAAAAGCAATCCCTGGCGTAATTAAAATTTGCGACAGTTGAAAATTATTTTTTGAATAATTTACTATAGAAAAGGCAATCCCTGGCGCACTTAAAATTTGCGACAGTATAAAATTATTTTTTGAATAATTTACTATAGAAAAGGCAATCCCTGGCGCACTTAAAATTTGCGACAGTAAGAAATTAATTTTTGAATAATTTACTATAGAAAAGGCAATCCCTGGCGTAATTAAAATTTGCGACAGTAGAAAATTATTTTTTGAATAATTTACTATAGAAAAGGCAATCCCTGGCGTAATTAAAATTTGCGACAGTAAAAAAATTATTTTTGAATAATTTACTATAGAAAAGGCAATCCCTGGCGTAATTAAAATTTGCGACAGTTGAAAATTATTTTTTGAATAATTTACTATAGAATAGGCAATCCCTGGCGTAATTAAAATTTGCGACAGTTGAAAATTATTTTTGAATAATTTACTATAGAAAAGGCAATCCCTGGCGTAATTAAAATTTGCGACAGTAAAAAATTATTTTTTGAATAATTTACTATAGAAAAGGCAAACCCTGGCGTAATTAAAATTTGCGACAGTAAAAAATTATTTTTTGAATAATTTACTATAGAAAAGGCAATCGCTGGCGTAATTAAAATTTGCGATAGTTGAAAATTATATTTTGAATAATTTACTATAAGAAAAGGCAATCCCTGGCGCAATTAAAATTTGCGACAGTTGAAAAATTATTTTTTGAATAATTTACTATAGAAGAGGCAATCCCTGGCGTAATTAAAATTTGCGACAGTAGAAAATTATTTTTTGAATAATTTACTATAGAAAAGGCAATCCCTGGCGTAATTAAAATTTGCGACAATAGAAAATTATTTTTTGAATAATTTACTATAGAAAAGGCAATCCCTGGCGTAATTAAAATTTGCGACAGTATAAAATTATTTTTTGAATAATTTACTATAGAAAAGGCAATCCCTGGCGCACTTAAAATTTGCGACAGTAAAAAAAGTATTTTTTGAATAATTTACTATAGAAAAGGCAATCCTGGGATATTTAAAATTTTCGACAGTAAAAAATTATTTTTTTTGCAAAATTTACTATAGAAAAGGCAATCCCTGCCGTAATTAAAATTTGCGACAGTAAACAATTATTTTTTTGCAAAATTTACTATAGAAAAGGCAATCCCTGGCGTAATTAAAATTTGCGACAGTAAAAAATTATTTTTTGAATAATTTACTAGAGAAAAGGCAATCCCTGGCGTAATTAAAATTTGCGACATTAAAAAATTATTTTTTGAATAATTTACTGTAGAAAAGGCAATCCCTGGCGCAATTAAAACTTGCGATAGTAGAAAATTATTTTTGAATAATTTACTATAGAAAAAGGCAATCCTGGCGTAATTAAAATTTGCGACAGTAGAAAATTATTTTTTGAATAATTTACTATAGAAAAGGCAATCCCTGGCGTAATTAAAATTTGCGACAGTATAAAATTATTTTTTGAATAATTTACTATAGAAAAGGCAATCCCTGGCGTAATTAAAATTTGCGACAGTAGAAAATTATTTTTTGAATAATTTACTATAGAAAAGGCAATCCCTGGCGTAATTAAAATTTGCGACAGTATAAAATTATTTTTTGAATAATTTACTATAGAAAAGGCAATCCCTGGCGCACTTAAAATTTGCGACAGTAAAAAATTATTTTTTGAATAATTTACTATAGAAAAGGCAATCCCTGGCGCAATTAAAATTTGCGACAGTAAAAAATTATTTTTTGCAAAATTTACTGTAGAAAAGGCACTACACTTGCGCAATTAAAATTTGCGACAGTAAAAAATTAATTTGTGAGAAATTTACTATAGAAAAGGCAATCCTGGCGTAATTAAAATTTGCGACAATAGAAAAATTATTTTTTAAATAATTTACTATAGAAAAGGCAATCCCTGCGTAATTAAAATTTGCGACAGTTGAAAATTATTTTTTGAATAATTTACTATAGAAAAGGCAATCCCTGGCGCACTTAAAATTTGCGACAGTAAGAAATTAATTTTTGAATAATTTACTATAGAAAAGGCAATCCCTGGCGTAATTAAAATTTGCGACAGTATAAAATTATTTTTTGAATAATTTACTATAGAAAATGCAATCCCTGGCGTAATTAAAATTTGCGACAGTATAAAATTATTTTTTGAAATAATTTACTATAGAAAAGGCAATCCCTGGCGTAATTAAAATTTGCGACAGTAAAAAATTATTTTTTGAATAATTTACTATAGAAAAGGCAATCCCTGGCGCAATTAAAATTTATTAAAATTTGCGACAGTAAAAAATTATTTTTTGCAAAATTTACTGTAGAAAAGGCCCTCCCTGGCGAAATTAAAATTTGCGACAGTAAAAATTAATTTGTGAGAAATTTACTATAGAAAAGGCAATCCCTGGCGTAATTAAAATTTGCGACAGTAGAAAATTATTTTTTAAATAATTTACTATAGAAAAGGCAATCCCTGGCGTAATTAAAATTTGCGACAGTTGAAAATTATTTTTTGAATAATTTACTATAGAAAAGGCAATCCCTGGCGCACTTAAAATTTGCGACAGTAAGAAATTAATTTTTGAATAATTTACTATAGAAAAGGCAATCCCTGGCGTAATTAAAATTTGCGACAGTATAAAATTATTTTTTGAATAATTTACTATAGAAAAGGCAATCCCTGGCGTAATTAAAATTTGCGACAGTATAAAATTATTTTTTGAATAATTTACTATAGAAAAGGCAATCCCTGGCGTAATTAAAATTTGCGACAGTAAAAAATTATTTTTTGAATAATTTACTATAGAAAAGGCAATCACTGGCGTAATTAAAATTTGCGACAGTAAAAAATTATTTTTTGAATAATTTACTATAGAAAAGGCAATCCCTGGCGTAATTAAAATTTGCGACAGTAAGAAATTATTTTTTGAACAATTTACTATAGAAAAGGCAATCCCTGGAGTAATTAAAATTTGCGACAGTAAAAAATTATTATTTGAATAATTTACTATAGAAAAGGCAATCCCCGGGCGTAATTAAAATTTGCGATAGTAAAAAATTATTTTTTGAATAATTTACTATAGAAAAGGCAATCCATGGCGTAATTAAAATTTGCGACAGTAAAAAATTATTTTTTGAATAATTTACTATAGAAAAGGCAATCCCTGGCGTAATTAAAATTTGCGACAGTAGAAAATTATTTTTTGAATAATTTACTATAGAAAAGGCAATCCCTGGCGCAATTAAAACTTGCGACAGTAGAAAATTATTTTTTGAATAATTTACTATAGAAAAGGCAATCCCTGGCGTAATTAAAATTTGCGACAGTAGAAAATTATTTTTTGAATAATTTACTATAGAAAAGGCAATCCCTGGCGTAATTAAAATTTGCGACAGTAGAAAATTATTTTTTGAATAATTTACTATAGAAAAGGCAATCCCTGGAGTAATTAAAATTTGCGACAGTATAAAATTATTTTTTGAATAATTTACTATAGAAAAGGCAATCCCTGGCGTTATTAAAATATGCGACAGTAGAAAATTATTTTTTGAATAATTTACTATAGAAAAGGCAATCCCTGGCGTAATTAAAATTTGCGCCTGTAGAAAATTATTTTTTGAATAATTTACTATAGAAAAGGCAATCCCTAGCGTAATTAAAATTTGCGTCAGTATAAAATTATTTTTTGAATAATTTACTATAGAAAAGGCAATCCCTGGCGCACTTAAAATTTGCGACAGTAAAAAAATTATTTTTTGAATAATTTACTATAGAAAAGGCAATCCCTGGGATATTTAAAATTTGCGACAGTAAAAAATTATTTTTTTTGCAAAATTTACTATAGCAAAGGCAATCCCTGGCGTAATTAAAATTTGCGACAGTAAAAAATTATTTTTTTGCAAAATTTACTATAGAAAAGGCAATCCCTGGCGTAATTAAAATTTGCGACAGTAAAAAATTATTTTTTGAATAATTTACTATAGAAAAGGCAATCCCTGCCGCAATTAAAATTTGCGACAGTAAAAAATTATTTTTTGAATAATTTACTGTAGAAAAGGCAATCCCTCGCGCAATTACAATTTGCGACAGTAAAAAAATTATTTTTTTGAATAATTTACTATAGAAAAGGCAATCCCTGGCGAATTTGAAATTTGCGACAGTTGAAAATTATTTTTTGAATAATTTACTATAGAAAAGGCAATCCCTGGCGTAATTAAAATTTGCGAGAGTTGAAAATTATTTTTTGAATAATTTACTATAGAAAAGGCAATCCCTGGCGTAATTAAAATTTGCGACAGTAAAAAATTATTTTTTGAATAATTTACTATAGAAAAGGCAATCCCTGGCGCAATTAAAATTTGCGACAGTTGAAAATTATTTTTTGAATAATTTACTATAGAAAAGGCAATCCCTGGGATATTTAAAATTTTCGACAGTAAAAAATTATTTTTTTTGCAAAATTTACTATAGAAAAGGCAATCCCTGCCGTAATTAAAATTTGCGACAGTAAACAATTATTTTTTTGCAAAATTTACTATAGAAAAGGCAATCCCTGGCGTAATTAAAATTTGCGACAGTAAAAAATTATTTTTTGAATAATTTACTAGAGAAAAGGCAATCCCTGGCGTAATTAAAATTTGCGACATTAAAAAATTATTTTTTGAATAATTTACTGTAGAAAAGGCAATCCCTGGCGCAATTAAAACTTGCGATAGTAGAAAATTATTTTTTGAATAATTTACTATAGAAAAGGCAATCCCTGGCGTAATTAAAATTTGCGACAGTAGAAAATTATTTTTTGAATAATTTACTATAGAAAAGGCAATCCCTGGCGTAATTAAAATTTGCGACAGTATAAAATTATTTTTTGAATAATTTACTATAGAAAAGGCAATCCCTGGCGTAATTAAAATTTGCGACAGTAGAAAATTATTTTTTGAATAATTTACTATAGAAAAGGCAATCCCTGGCGTAATTAAAATTTGCGACAGTATAAAATTATTTTTTGAATAATTTACTATAGAAAAGGCAATCCCTGGCGCACTTAAAATTTGCGACAGTAAAAAATTATTTTTTGAATAATTTACTATAGAAAAGGCAATCCCTGGCGCAATTAAAATTTGCGACAGTAAAAAATTATTTTTTGCAAAATTTACTGTAGAAAAGGCACTCACTTGCGCAATTAAAATTTGCGACAGTAAAAAATTAATTTGTGCGAAATTTACTATAGAAAAGGCAATCCCTGGCGTAATTAAAATTTGCGACAATAGAAAATTATTTTTTAAATAATTTACTATAGAAAAGGCAATCCCTGGCGTAATTAAAATTTGCGACAGTTGAAAATTATTTTTTGAATAATTTACTATAGAAAAGGCAATCCCTGGCGCACTTAAAATTTGCGACAGTAAGAAATTAATTTTTGAATAATTTACTATAGAAAAGGCAATCCCTGGCGTAATTAAAATTTGCGACAGTATAAAATTATTTTTTGAATAATTTACTATAGAAAATGCAATCCCTGGCGTAATTAAAATTTGCGACAGTATAAAATTATTTTTTGAATAATTTACTATAGAAAAGGCAATCCCTGGCGTAATTAAAATTTGCGACAGTAAAAAATTATTTTTTGAATAATTTACTATAGAAAAGGCAATCCCTGGCGCAATTAAAATTTGCGACAGTAAAAAATTATTTTTTGCAAAATTTACTGTAGAAAAGGCCCTCCCTGGCGAAATTAAAATTTGCGACAGTAAAAATTAATTTGTGAGAAATTTACTATAGAAAAGGCAATCCCTGGCGTAATTAAAATTTGCGACAGTAGAAAATTATTTTTTAAATAATTTACTATAGAAAAGGCAATCCCTGGCGTAATTAAAATTTGCGACAGTTGAAAATTATTTTTTGAATAATTTTACTATAGAAAAGGCAATCCCTGGCGCACTTAAAATTTGCGACAGTAAGAAATTAATTTTTGAATAATTTACTATAGAAAAGGCAATCCCTGGCGTAATTAAAATTTGCGACAGTATAAAATTATTTTTTGAATAATTTACTATAGAAAAGGCAATCCCTGGCGTAATTAAAATTTGCGACAGTATAAAATTATTTTTTGAATAATTTACTATAGAAAAGGCAATCCCTGGCGTAATTAAAATTTGCGACAGTAAAAAATTATTTTTTGAATAATTTACTATAGAAAAGGCAATCACTGGCGTAATTAAAATTTGCGACAGTAAAAAATTATTTTTTGAATAATTTACTATAGAAAAGGCAATCCCTGGCGTAATTAAAATTTGCGGCAGTAAGAAATTATTTTTTGAACAATTTACTATAGAAAAGGCAATCCCTGGAGTAATTAAAATTTGCGACAGTAAAAAATTATTTTTTGAATAATTTACTATAGAAAAGGCAATCCCCGGGCGTAATTAAAATTTGCGATAGTAAAAAATTATTTTTTGAATAATTTACTATAGAAAAGGCAATCCATGGCGTAATTAAAATTTGCGACAGTAAAAAATTATTTTTGAATAATTTACTATAGAAAAGGCAATCCCTGGCGTAATTAAAATTTGCGACAGTAGAAAATTATTTTTTGAATAATTTACTATAGAAAAGGCAATCCCTGGCGCAATTAAAACTTGCGACAGTAGAAAATTATTTTTTGAATAATTTACTATAGAAAAGGCAATCCCTGGCGTAATTAAAATTTGCGACAGTAGAAAATTATTTTTTGAATAATTTACTATAGAAAAGGCAATCCCTGGCGTAATTAAAATTTGCGACAGTAGAAAATTATTTTTTGAATAATTTACTATAGAAAAGGCAATCCCTGGAGTAATTAAAATTTGCGACAGTATAAAATTATTTTTTGAATAATTTACTATAGAAAAGGCAATCCCTGGCGTTATTAAAATATGCGACAGTAGAAAATTATTTTTTGAATAATTTACTATAGAAAAGGCAATCCCTGGCGTAATTAAAATTTGCGCCTGTAGAAAATTATTTTTTGAATAATTTACTATAGAAAAGGCAATCCCTAGCGTAATTAAAATTTGCGTCAGTATAAAATTATTTTTTGAATAATTTACTATAGAAAAGGCAATCCCTGGCGCACTTAAAATTTGCGACAGTAAAAAATTATTTTTTGAATAATTTACTATAGAAAAGGCAATCCCTGGGATATTTAAAATTTGCGACAGTAAAAAATTATTTTTTTTGCAAAATTTACTATAGCAAAGGCAATCCCTGGCGTAATTAAAATTTGCGACAGTAAAAAATTATTTTTTTGCAAAATTTACTATAGAAAAGGCAATCCCTGGCGTAATTAAAATTTGCGACAGTAAAAAATTATTTTTTGAATAATTTACTATAGAAAAGGCAATCCCTGCCGCAATTAAAATTTGCGACAGTAAAAAATTATTTTTGAATAATTTACTGTAGAAAAGGCAATCCCTCGCGCAATTACAATTTGCGAAAGTAAAAAAATTATTTTTTGAATAATTTACTATAGAAAAGGCAATCCCTGGCGAATTTGAAATTTGCGACAGTTGAAAATTATTTTTTGAATAATTTACTATAGAAAAGGCAATCCCTGGCGTAATTAAAATTTGCGAGAGTTGAAAATTATTTTTTGAATAATTTACTATAGAAAAGGCAATCCCTGGCGTAATTAAAATTTGCGACAGTAAAAAATTATTTTTTGAATAATTTACTATAGAAAAGGCAATCCCTGGCGCAATTAAAATTTGCGACAGTTGAAAATTATTTTTTGAATAATTTACTATAGAAAAGGCAATCCCTGGGATATTTAAAATTTGCGACAGTAAAAAATTATTTTTTTGCAAAATTTACTATAGAAAAGGCAATCCCTGGCGTAATTAAAATTTGCGACAGTAAAAATTATTTTTTTGCAAAATTTACTATAGAAAAGGCAATTCCTGGCGTAGTTAAAATTTGCGACAGTTGAAAATTATTTTTTGAATAATTTACTATAGAAAAGGCAATTCCTGGCGTAGTTAAAATTTGCGACAGTTGAAAATTATTTTTTGAATAATTTACTATAGAAAAGGCAATTCCTGGCGTAGTTAAAATTTGCGACAGTTGAAAACTATTTTTTGAATAATTTACTATAGAAAAGGCAATGCCTGGCGTAATTAAAATTTGCGACAGTAAAAAATTATTTTTTTGCAAAATTTACTATAGAAAAGGCAATTCCTGGCGTAGTTAAAATTTGCGACAGTTGAAAATTAGTTTTTGAATAATTTGCTATAGAAAAGGCAATTCCTGGCGTAGTTAAAATTTGCGACAGTTGAAAATTATTTTTTGAATAATTTACTATAGAAAAGGCAATCCCTGGCGTAATTAAAATTTGCGACAATAGAAAATTATTTTTTGAATAATTTACAAAAAAAAGGCAATCCCTGGCGTAATTAAAATTTGCGACAGTATAAAATTATTTTTTGAATAATTTACTATAGAAAAGGCAATCCCTGGCGCAATTAAATTTGCGACAGTAAAAAAATTATTTTTTGAATAATTTACTGTAGAAATGGCAATACCTGGCGCAATTACAATTTGCGACAGTAAAAAATTATTTTTTGAATAATTTACTATAGAAAAGGCAATTCCTGGCGTAGTTAAAATTTGCGACAGTTGAAAATTATTTTTTGAATAATTTACTATAGAAAAGGCAATCCCTGGGATATTTAAAATTCGCGACAGTAAAAAATTATTTTTTTGCAAAATTTACTATAGAAAAGGCAATTCCTGGCGTAGTTAAAATTTGCGACAGTTGAAAATTATTTTTTGAATAATTTACTATAGAAAAGGCAATTCCTGGCGTAGTTAAAATTTGCGACAGTTGAAAATTATTTTTTGAATAATTTACTATAGAAAAGGCAATTCCTGGCGTAGTTAAAATTTGCGACAGTTGAAAACTATTTTTTGAATAATTTACTATAGAAAAGGCAATCCCTGGCGTAATTAAAATTTGCGACAGTAAAAAATTATTTTTTTGCAAAATTTACTATAGAAAAGGCAATTCCTGGCGTAGTTAAAATTTGCGACAGTAAAAAATTATTTTTTGAATAATTTACTGTAGAAAAGGCAATACCTGGCGCAATTACAATTTGCGACAGTAAAAAATTATTTTTTGAATAATTTACTATAGAAAAGGCAATCCCTGGCGTAATTACAATTTGCGACAGTAAAAAATTATTTTTTGAATAATTTACTATAGAAAAGGCAATTCCTGGCGTAGTTAAAATTTGCGACAGTTGAAAATTATTTTTTGAATAATTTACTATAGAAAAGGCAATTCCTGGCGTAGTTAAAATTTGCGACAGTTGAAAATTATTTTTTGAATAATTTACTATAGAAAAGGCAATCCCTGGCGTAATTAAAATTTGCGACAATAGAAAATTATTTTTTGAATAATTTACAAAAAAAAGGCAATCCCTGGCGTAATTAAAATTTGCGACAGTATAAAATTATTTTTTGAATAATTTACTATAGAAAAGGCAATCCCTGGCGCAGTTAAAATTTGCGACAGTAAAAAATTATTTTTTGAATAATTTACTGTAGAAAAGGCAATACCTGGCGCAATTACAATTTGCGACCGTAAAAAATTATTTTTTGAATAATTTACTATAGAAAAGGCAATTCCTGGCGTAGTTAAAATTTGCGACAGTTGAAAATTATTTTTTGAATAATTTACTTTAGAAAAGGCAATCCCTGGGATATTTAAAATTTGCGACAATAGAAAATTATTTTTTGAATAATTTACAAAAAAAAGGCAATCCCTGGCGTAATTAAAATTTGCGACAGTATAAAATTATTTTTTGAATAATTTACTATAGAAAAGGCAATCCCTGGCGCAATTAAAATTTGCGACAGTAAAAAATTATTTTTTGAATAATTTACTGTAGAAAAGGCAATACCTGGGGCAATTACAATTTGCGACAGTAAAAAATTATTTTTTGAATAATTTACTATAGAAAAGGCAATTCCTGGCGTAGTTAAAATTTGCGACAGTTGAAAATTATTTTTTGAATAATTTACTATAGAAAAGGCAATTCCTGGCGTAGTTAAAATTTGCGACAGTTGAAAATTATTTTTTGAATAATTTACTATAGAAAAGGCAATCCCTGGCGTAATTAAAATTTGCGAGAATAGAAAATTATTTTTTGAATAATTTACAAAAAAAAAAGGCAATCCCTGGCGTAATTAAAATTTGCGACAGTATAAAATTATTGTTTGAATAATTTACTATGGAAAAGGCAATCCCTGGCGCAATTAAAATTTGCGACAGTAAAAAATTATTTTTTGAATAATTTACTGTAGAAAAGGCAATACCTGGCGCAATTACAATTTGCGACAGTAAAAAATTATTTTTTGAATAATTTACTATAGAAAAGGCAATTCCTGGCGTAGTTAAAATTTGCGACAGTTGAAAATTATTTTTTGAATAATTTACTATAGAAAAGGCAATTCCTGGCGTAGTTAAAATTTGCGACAGTTGAAAATTATTTTTTGAATAATTTACTATAGAAAAGGCAATTCCTGGCGTAGTTAAAATTTGCGACAGTTGAAAATTATTTTTTGAATAATTTACTATAGAAAAGGCAATTCCTGGCGTAGTTAAAATTTGCGACAGTTGAAAACTATTTTTTGAATAATTTACTATAGAAAAGGCAATCCCTGGCGTAATTAAAATTTGCGACAGTAAAAAATTATTTTTTTGCAAAATTTACTATAGAAAAGGCAATTCCTGGCGTAGTTAAAATTTGCGACAGTTGAAAATTAGTTTTTGAATAATTTACTATAGAAACGGCAATTCCTGGCGTAGTTAAAATTTGCGACAGTTGAAAATTATTTTTTGAATAATTTACTATAGAAAAGGCAATCCCTGGCGTAATTAAAATTTGCGACAATAGAAAATTATTTTTTGAATAATTTACAAAAAAAAAGGCAATCCCTGGCGTAATTAAAATTTGCGACAGTATAAAATTATTTTTTGAATAATTTACTATAGAAAAGGCAATCCCTGGCGCAATTAAAATTTGCGACAGTAAAAAATTATTTTTTGAATAATTTACTGTAGAAAAGGCAATACCTGGCGCAATTACAATTTGCGACAGTAAAAAATTATTTTTTGAATAATTTACTATAGAAAAGGCAATCCCTGGCGTAATTACAATTTGCGACAGTAAAAAATTATTTTTGAATAATTTACTATAGAAAAGGCAATTCCTGGCTTAATTAAAATTTGCGACAGTTGAAAATTATTTTTTGAATAATTTACTATAGAAAAGGCAATCCCTGGCGCAATTAAAATTTGCGACAGTTGAAAATTATTTTTTGAATAATTTACTATAGAAAAGGCAATCCCTGGGATATTTAAAATTTGCGACAGTAAAAAATTATTTTTTTGCAAAATTTACTATAGAAAAGGCAATCCCTGGCGTAATTAAAAATTGCGACAGTAAAAAATTATTTTTTTTGCAAAATTTACTATAGAAAAGGCAATCCCTGGCGTAATTAAAATTTGCGACAGTTGAAAATTATTTTTTGAATAATTTACTATAGAAAAGGCAATCCCTGGCCTAATTAAAATTTGCGACAGTAAAAAATTATTTTTTGAATAATTTACTATAGAAAAGGCAATCCCTGGCGTAATTAAAATTTGCGACAGTAAAAAATTATTTTTTGAATAATTTACTATAGAAAAGGCAATCCCTGGCGTAATTAAAATTTGCGACAGTAAAAAATTATTTTTTGAATAATTTACTATAGGAAAGGCAATCCCTGGCGTAATTACAATTTGCGACAGTAAAAAATTTTTTTTTGAATAATTTACTATAGAAAAGGTAATCCCTGGCGTAATTAAAATTTGCGACAGTTGAAAATTATTTTTTGAATAATTTACTATAGAAAAGGCAATCCCTAGCGCAATTAAAATTTGCGACAGTTGAAAATTATTTTTTGAATAATTTACTATAGAAAAGGCAATCCCTGGCGCAATTAAAATTTGCGACAGTTGAAAATTATTTTTTGAATAATTTACTATAGAAAAGGCAATCCCTGGGATATTTAAAATTTGCGACAGTAAAAAATTATTTTTTGCAAAATTTACTATAGAAAAGGCAATCCCTGCATAATTAAAATTTGCGACAGTAAAGAATTATTTTTTGAATAATTTACTATAGAAAAGGCAATCCCTGGCGTAATTAAAATTTGCGACAGTAAAAATTATTTTTTGAATAATTTACTATAGAAAAGGCAATCCCTGGCGTTATTAAAATTTGCGACAGTTGAAAATTATTTTTTGAATAATTTACTATAGAAAAGGCAATCCCTGGCGCAATTAAAATTTGCGACAGTAAAAATTATTTTTTGAATAATTTACTGTAGAAAAGGCAATCCCTAGCGCAATTACAATTTGCGACAGTAAAAAATTATTTTTTGAATAACTTACTATAGAAAAGGCAATCCCTGGCATAATTAAAATTTGCGACAGTAAAAAATTATTTTTTTGCAAAATTTACTATAGAAAAGGCAATTCCTGGCGTACTTAAAATTTGCGACAGTTGAAAATTATTTTTTGAATAATTTACTATAGAAAAGGCAATCCCTGCGTAATTAAAATTTGCGACAGTAAAAAATTATTTTTTGAATAATTTACTATAGAAAAGGCAATCCCTGGCGTAATTAAAATTTGCGACAGTAAAAAATTATTTTTTGAATAATTTAATATAGAAAAGGCAATCCCTGGCGCAATTAAAACTTGCGATAGTAAAAAATTATTTTTTGAATAATTTACTATAGAAAAGGCAATCCCTGGCGGATTTGAAATTTGCGACAGTAAAAAATTATTTTATGAATAATTTACTATAGAAAAGGCAATCCCTGGCGTAATTAAAATTTGCGACAGTATAAAATTATTTTTTGAATAATTTACTATAGAAAAGGCAATCCCTGGCGTAATTAAAATTTGCGACAGTAGAAAATTATTTTTTGAATAATTTACTATAGAAAAGGCAATCCCTGGCGTAATTAAAATTTGCGACAGTATAAAATTATTTTTTGAATAATTTACTATAGAAAAGGCAATCCCTGGCGCAATTAAAATTTGCGACAGTAAAAAATTATTTTTTGAATAATTTACTGTAGAAAAGGCAATACCTGGCGCAATTACAATTTGCGACAGTAAAAAATTATTTTTTGAATAATTTACTATAGAAAAGGCAATCCCTGGCGTAATTACAATTTGCGACAGTAAAAAATTATTTTTTGAATAATTTACTATAGAAAAGGAAATCCCTGGCGTAATTAAAATTTGCGACAGTAAAAAATTATTTTTTGAATAATTTACTATAGAAAAGGCAATCCCTGGCGTAATTAAAATTTGCGACAGTAAAAATTATTTTTTGAATAATTTACTATAGAAAAGGCAATCCCTGGCGCAATTAAAACTTCCGATAGTAAAAAATTATTTTTTGAATAATTTACTATAGAAGAGGCAATCCCTGGCGGATTTGAAATTTGCGACAGTAAAAAATTATTTTTTGAATAATTTACTATAGAAAAGGCAATCCCTGGCGTAATTAAAATTTGCGACAGTATAAAATTATTTTTTGAATAATTTACTATAGAAAAGGCAATCCCTGGCGTAATTAAAATTTGCGACAGTAAAAAATTATTTTTTGATAATTTACTATAGAAAAGGCAATCCCTGGCGTAATTAAAATTTGCGACAGTTGAAAATTATTTTTTGAATAATTTACTATAGAAAAGGCAATCCCTGGCGCAATTAAAATTTGCGACAGTAAAAAATTATTTTTTGAATAATTTACTGTAGAAAAGGCAATCCCTAGCGCAATTACAATTTGCGACAGTAAAAAATTATTTTTTGAATAATTTACTATAGAAAAGGCAATCCCTGGCGTAATTACAATTTGCGACAGTAAAAAATTATTTTTTGAATAATTTACTATAAAAAAGGCAATCCCTGGCGTAATTAAAATTTTCGACAGTTGAAAATTATTTTTTGAATAATTTACTATAGAAAAGGCAATCCCTGGCGCAATTACAATTTGCGACAGTTGAAAATTATTTTTTGAATAATTTACTATAGAAAAGGCAATCCCTGGCGTAATTAAAATTTGCGACAGTAAAAAATTATTTTTTGAATAATTTACTATAGAAAAGGCAATCCCTGGCGCAATTAAAATTTGCGACAGTAAAAAATTATTTTTTGAATAATTTACTATAGAAAAGGCAATCCCTGGCGTAATTAAAATTTGCGACAGTAAAAAATTATTTTTTGAATAATTTACTATAGAAAAGGCAATCCCTGGCGCAATTAAAACTTGCGATAGTAAAAAATTTTTTTTTGAATAATTTACTATAGAAAAGGCAATCACTGGCGGATTTGAAATTTGCGACAGTAAAAAATTATTTTTTGAATAATTTACTATAGAAAAGGCAATCCCTGGCGTAATTAAAATTTGCGACAGTATAAAATTATTTTTTGAATAATTTACTATAGAAAAGGCAATCCCTGGCGTAATTAAAATTTGCGACAGTAAAAAATTATTTTTTGAATAATTTACTATAGAAAAGGCAATCCCTGGCGTAATTAAAATTTGCGACAGTTGAAAATTATTTTTTGAATAATTTACTATAGAAAAGGCAATCCCTGGCGCAATTAAAATTTGCGACAGTAAAAAATTATTTTTTGAATAATTTACTGTAGAAAAGGCAATCCCTGGCGCAATTACAATTTGCGACAGTAAAAAATTATTTTTTGAATAATTTACTATAGGAAAGGCAATCCCTGGCGTAATTACAATTTGCGACAGTAAAAAATTATTTTTTGAATAATTTACTATAGAAAAGGCAATCCCTGTCGTAATTAAAATTTGCGACAGTTGAAAATTATTTTTTGAATAATTTACTATAGAAAAGGCAATCCCTGGCGCAATTAAAATTTGCGACAGTTGAAAATTATTTTTTGAATAATTTACTATAGAAAAGGCAATCCCTGGGATATTTAAAATTTGCGACAGTAAAAAATTATTTTTTTGCAAAATTTACTATAGAAAAGGCAATCCCTGGCGTAATTAAAATTTGCGACAGTAAAAAATTATTTTTTGAATAATTTACTATAGAAAAGGCAATCCCTGGTGCAATTAAAATTTTCGACAGTAAAAAATTATTTTTTGAATAATTTACTGTAGAAAAGGCAATCCCTGGCGCAATTACAATTTGCGACAGTAAAAAATTATTTTTTGAATAATTTACTATAGAAAAGGCAATCCCTGGCGGATTTGAAATTTGCGACAGTTGAAAATTATTTTTTGAATAATTTACTATAGAAAAGGCAATCCCTGGCGTAATTAAAATTTGCGAGAGTTGAAAATTATTTTTTGAATAATTTACTATAAAAAAGGCAATCCCTGGCGTAATTAAAATTTGCGACAGTAAAAAATTATTTTTTGAATAATTTACTATAGAAAAGGCAATCCCTGGCGTAATTAAAATTTGCGACAGTTGAAAATTATTTTTTGAATAATTTACTATAGAAAAGGCAATCCCTGGCGCAATTAAAATTTGCGACAGTTGAAAATTATTTTTTGAATAATTTACTATAGAAAAGGCAATCCCTGGGATATTTAAAATTTGCGACAGTAAAAAATTATTTTTTTGTAAAATTTACTATAGAAAAGGCAATCCCTGGCGTAATTAAAATTTGCGACAGTAAAAAATTATTTTTTTGCTAAATTTACTATAGAAAAGGCAATTCCTGGCGTAGTTAAAATTTGCGACAGTTGAAAATTATTTTTTGAATAATTTACTATAGAAAAGGCAATCCCTGGCGTAATTAAAATTTGCGACAGTAAAAAATTATTTTTTGAATAATTTACTATAGAAAACGCAATCCCTGGCGTAATTAAAATTTGCGACAGTTGAAAATTATTTTTTGAATAATTTACTATAGAAAAGGCAATCCCTGGCGCAATTAAAATTTGCGACAGTTGAAAATTATTTTTTGAATAATTTACTATAGAAAAGGCAATCCCTGGGATATTTAAAATTTGCGACAGTAAAAAATTATTTTTTTGCAAAATTTACTATAGAAAAGGCAATCCCTGGCATAATTAAAATTTGCGACAGTAAAAAATTATTTTTTTGAAAATTTACTATAGAAAAGGCAATTCCTGGCGTAGTTAAAATTTGCGACAGTTGAAAATTATTTTTTGAATAATTTACTATAGAAAAGGCAATCCCTGGCGTAATTAAAATTTGCGACAGTAAAAAATTATTTTTTGAATAATTTACTATAGAAAAGGCAATCCCTGGCGTAATTAAAATTTGCGACAGTAACAAATTATTTTTTGAATAATTTACTATAGAAAAGGCAATCCCTGGCGTAATTAAAATTTGCGACAGTAAAAAATTATTTTTTGAATAATTTAATATAGAAAAGGCAATCCCTGGCGCAATTAAAACTTGCGATAGTAAAAAATTATTTTTTGAATAATTTACTATAGAAAAGGCAATCCCTGGCGGATTTGAAATTTGCGACAGTAAAAAATTATTTTATGAATAATTTACTATAGAAAAGGCAATCCCTGGCGTAATTAAAATTTGCGACAGTATAAAATTATTTTTTGAATAATTTACTATAGAAAAGGCAATCCCTGGCGTAATTAAAATTTGCGACAGTAGAAAATTATTTTTTGAATAATTTACTATAGAAAAGGCAATCCCTGGCGTAATTAAAATTTGCGACAGTATAAAATTATTTTTTGAATAATTTACTATAGAAAAGGCAATCCCTGGCGCAATTAAAATTTGCGACAGTAAAAAATTATTTTTTGAATAATTTACTGTAGAAAAGGCAATACTTGGCGCAATTACAATTTGCGACAGTAAAAAATTATTTTTTGAATAATTTACTATAGAAAAGGCAATCCCTGGCGTAATTACAATTTGCGACAGTAAAAAATTATTTTTTGAATAATTTACTATAGAAAAGGAAATCCCTGGCGTAATTAAAATTTGCGACAGTAAAAAATTATTTTTTGAATAATTTACTATAGAAAAGGCAATCCCTGGCGTAATTAAAATTTGCGACAGTAAAAAATTATTTTTTGAATAATTTACTATAGAAAAGGCAATCCCTGGCGCAATTAAAACTTGCGATAGTAAAAAATTATTTTTTGAATAATTTACTATAGAAAAGGCAATCCCTGGCGGATTTGAAATTTGCGACAGTAAAAAATTATTTTTTGAATAATTTACTATAGAAAAGGCAATCCCTGGCGTAATTAAAATTTGCGACAGTATAAAATTATTTTTTGAATAATTTACTATAGAAAAGGCAATCCCTGGCGTAATTAAAATTTGCGACAGTAAAAAATTATTTTTTGAATAATTTACTGTAGAAAAGGCAATACCTGGCGCAATTACAATTTGCGACAGTAAAAAATTATTTTTTGAATAATTTACTATAGAAAAGGCAATCCCTGGCGTAATTACAATTTGCGACAGTAAAAAATAATTTTTTGAATAATTTACTATAGAAAAGGCAATCCCTGGCGTAATTAAAATTTGCGAGAGTTGAAAATTATTTTTTGAATAATTTACTATAGAAAAGGCAATCCCTGGTGCAATTAAAATTTGCGACAGTTGAAAATTATTTTTTGAATAATTTACTATAGAAAAGGCAATCCCTGGGATATTTAAAATTTGCGACAGTAAAAAATTATTTTTTTGCAAAATTTACTATAGAAAAGGCAATCCCTGGCGTAATTAAAATTTGCGACAGTAAAAAATTATTTTTTTTGCAAAATTTACTATAGAAAAGGCAATCCCTGGCGTAATTAAAATTTGCGACAGTAAAAAATTATTTTTTTGAAAATTTACTATAGAAAAGGCAATTCCTGGCGTAGTTAAAATTTGCGACAGTTGAAAATTATTTTTTGAATAATTTACTATAGAAAAGGCAATCCCTGGCGTAATTAAAATTTGCGACAGTAAAAAATTATTTTTTGAATAATTTACTATAGAAAAGGCAATCCCTGGCGTAATTAAAATTTGCGACAGTAACAAATTATTTTTTGAATAATTTACTATAGAAAAGGCAATCCCTGGCGGATTTGAAATTTGCGACAGTAAAAAATTATTTTATGAATAATTTACTATAGAAAAGGCAATCCCTGGCGTAATTAAAATTTGCGACAGTATAAAATTATTTTTTGAATAATTTACTATAGAAAAGGCAATCCCTGGCGTAATTAAAATTTGCGACAGTAGAAAATTATTTTTTGAATAATTTACTATAGAAAAGGCAATCCCTGGCGTAATTAAAATTTGCGACAGTATAAAATTATTTTTTGAATAATTTACTATAGAAAAGGCAATCCCTGGCGCAATTAAAATTTGCGACAGTAAAAAATTATTTTTTGAATAATTTACTGTAGAAAAGGCAATACTTGGCGCAATTACAATTTGCGACAGTAAAAAATTATTTTTTGAATAATTTACTATAGAAAAGGCAATCCCTGGCGTAATTACAATTTGCGACAGTAAAAAATTATTTTTTGAATAATTTACTATAGAAAAGGAAATCCCTGGCGTAATTAAAATTTGCGACAGTAAAAAATTATTTTTTGAATAATTTACTATAGAAAAGGCAATCCCTGGCGTAATTAAAATTTGCGACAGTAAAAAATTATTTTTTGAATAATTTACTATAGAAAAGGCAATCCCTGGCGCAATTAAAACTTGCGATAGTAAAAAATTATTTTTTGAATAATTTACTATAGAAAAGGCAATCCCTGGCGGATTTGAAATTTGCGACAGTAAAAAATTATTTTTTGAATAATTTACTATAGAAAAGGCAATCCCTGGCGTAATTAAAATTTGCGACAGTATAAAATTATTTTTTGAATAATTTACTATAGAAAAGGCAATCCCTGGCGTAATTAAAATTTGCGACAGTAAAAAATTATTTTTTGAATAATTTACTGTAGAAAAGGCAATACCTGGCGCAATTACAATTTGCGACAGTAAAAAATTATTTTTTGAATAATTTACTATAGAAAAGGCAATCCCTGGCGTAATTACAATTTGCGACAGTAAAAAATAATTTTTTGAATAATTTACTATAGAAAAGGCAATCCCTGGCGTAATTAAAATTTGCGAGAGTTGAAAATTATTTTTTGAATAATTTACTATAGAAAAGGCAATCCCTGGTGCAATTAAAATTTGCGACAGTTGAAAATTATTTTTTGAATAATTTACTATAGAAAAGGCAATCCCTGGGATATTTAAAATTTGCGACAGTAAAAAATTATTTTTTTGCAAAATTTACTATAGAAAAGGCAATCCCTGGCGTAATTAAAATTTGCGACAGTAAAAAATTATTTTTTTTGCAAAATTTACTATAGAAAAGGCAATCCCTGGCGTAATTAAAATTTGCGACAGTTGAAAATTATTTTTTGAATAATTTACTATAGAAAAGGCAATCCCTGGCGTAATTAAAATTTGCGACAGTAAAAAATTATTTTTTGAATAATTTACTATAGAAAAGGCAATCCCTGGCGTAATTAAAATTTGCGACAGTAAAAAATTATTTTTTGAATAATTTACTATAGAAAAGGCAATCCCTGGCGTAATTAAAATTTGCGACAGTAAAAAATTATTTTTTGAATAATTTACTATAGAAAAGGCAATCCCTGGCGCAATTAAAACTTGCGATAGTAAAAAATTATTTTTTGAATAATTTACTATAGAAAAGGCAATCCCTGGCGGATTTGAAATTTGCGACAGTAAAAAACTATTTTTTGAATAATTTACTATAGAAAAGGCAATCCCTGGCGTAATTAAAATTTGCGACAGTATAAAATTATTTTTTGAATAATTTACTATAGAAAAGGCAATCCCTGGCGTAATTAAAATTTGCGACAGTAAAAAATTATTTTTTGAATAATTTACTATAGAAAAGGGAATCCCTGGCGTAATTAAAATTTGCGACAGTTGAAAATTATTTTTTGAATAATTTACTATAGAAAAGGCAATCCCTGGCGCAATTAAAATTTGCGACAATAAAAAATTATTTTTTGAATAATTTACTGTAGAAAAGGCAATCCCTGGCGCAATTACAATTTGCGACAGTAAAAAATTATTTTTTGAATAATTTACTATAGAAAAGGCAATCCCTGGCGTAATTACAATTTGCGACAGTAAAAAATTATTTTTTGAATAATTTACTATAGAAAAGGCAATCCCTGGCGCAATTAAAATTTGCGACAGTAAAAAATTATTTTTTGAATAATTTACTATAGAAAAGGCAATCCCTGGCGTAATTAAAATTTGCGACAGTAGAAAATTATTTTTTGAATAATTTACTATAGAAAAGGCACAATCCCTGGCGTAATTAAAATTTGCGACAGTATAAAATTATTTTTTGAATAATTTACTATAGAAAAGGCAATCCCTGGCGTAATTAAAACTTGCGATAGTAAAAAATTATTTTTTGAATAATTTACTATAGAAAAGGCAATCCCTGGCGGATTTGAAATTTGCGACAGTAAAAAATTATTTTTTGAATAATTTACTATAGAAAAGGCAATCCCTGGCGTAATTAAAATTTGCGACAGTAGAAAATTATTTTTTGAATAATTTACTATAGAAAAGGCAATCCCTGGCGCACTTAAAATTTGCGACAGTACAAAATTATTTTTTGAATAATTTACTATAGAAAGGGCAATCCCTGGCGTATTTAAAATTTGCGACAGTAAAAAATTAATTTGTGAGAAATTTACTATAGAAAAGGCAATTCCTGGCGTAATTAAAATTTGCGACAGTAGAAAATTATTTTTTGAATAATTTACTATAGAAAAGGCAATCCCTGGCGCACTTAAAATTTGCGACAGCATAAAATTATTTTTTGAATAATTTACTATAGAAAAGGCAATCCCTGGCGTAATTAAAATTTGCGACAGTAGAAAATTATTTTTTGAATAATTTACTATAGAAAAGGCAATCCCTGGCGTAATTAAAATTTGCGACAGTATAAAATTATTTTTTGAATAATTTACTATAGAAAACGCAATCCCTGGCGGATTTGAAATTTGCGACATTAAAAAATTATTTTTTGAATAATTTACTATAGAAAAGGTAATCCCTGGCGTAATTAAAATTTGCGACAGTAGAAAATTATTTTTTGAATAATTTACTATAGAAAAGGAAATCCCTGGCGCACCTAAAATTTGCGACAGTACAAAATTATTTTTTGAATAATTTACTATAGAAAAGGCAATCCCTGGCGTATTTAAAATTTGCGACAGTAAAAAATTAATTTGTGAGAAATTTACTATAGAAAAGGCAATCCCTGGCGTAATTAAAATTTGCAACAGTAGAAAATTATTTTTTGAATAATTTACTATAGAAAAAGCAATCCCTGGCGCACTTAAAATTTGCGACAGAATAAAATTATTTTTTGAATAATTTACTATAGAAAAGGCAATCCCTGGCGTAATTAAAATTTGTGACAGTAGAAAATTATTTTTTGAATAATTTACTATAGAAAAGGCAATCCCTGGAGCAATTAAAATTTGCGACAGTAGAAAATTATTTTTTGATTAATTTACTATAGAAAAGGCAATCCCTGGCGTAATTAAAATTTGCGACAGTAGAAAATTATTTTTTGAATAATTTACTATAGAATAGGCAATCCCTGGGGTAATTAAAATTTGCGACAGTATAAAATTATTTTTTGCAAAATTTACTGTAGAAAAGGCAATCCCTGGCGCA
Organism: Dioctria linearis; assembly: GCA_963930735.1. NCBI lineage: Eukaryota > Metazoa > Arthropoda > Insecta > Diptera > Asilidae > Dioctria > Dioctria linearis. The sequence goes on from CAWVNZ010003103.1 coordinate 184,992, forward strand.
ATTAAAACTTTCGATAGTAAAAAATTATTTTTTGAAAAGTTTACTATAGAAAAGGCAATCCCTGGCGTAATTAAAATTGGCGACAGTAAAAAATTATTTTTTGAATAATTTACTATAGAAAAGGCAATCCCTGGCGCAGTTAAAATTTGCGACAGTAGAAAATTATTTTTTGAATAATTTACTATAGAAAAGGCAATCCCTGGCGCACTTAAAATTTGCGACAGTATAAAATTATTTTTTGAATAATTTACTATAGAAAAGGCAATCTCTGGCGTAATTAAAATTTGCGACAGTATAAAATTATTTTTTGAATAATTTACTATAGAAAAGGCAATCCCTGGCGTAATTAAAATTTGCGACAGTAGAAAATTATTTTTTGAATAATTTACTATAGAAAGGGCAATCCCTGGCGTAATTAAAATTTGCGACAGTATAAAATTATTTTTTGCAAAATTTACTGTAGAAAAGGCAATCCCTGGCGCAATTAAAATTTGCGACAGTAAGAAATTAATTTGTGAGAAATTTACTATAGAAAAGGCAACCCCTGGGATATTTAAAATTTGCGACAGTATAAAATTATTTTTTGAATAATTTACTATAGAAAAGGCAATCCCTGGGATATTTAAAATTTGCGACAGTAAAAAATTATTTTTTTGCAAAATTTACTATAGAAAAGGCAATCCCTGGCGTAATTAAAATTTGCGACAGTAAAAAATTATTTTTTTTTGCAAAATTTACTATAGAAAAGGCAATCCCTGGCGTAATTAAAATTTGCGACAGTTGAAAATTATTTTTTGAATAATTTACTATAGAAAAGACAATCCCTGGCGTAATTAAAATTTGCGACAGTAAAAAATTATTTTTTGAATAATTTACTATAGAAAAGGCAATCCCTGGCGTAATTAAAATTTGCGACAGTTGAAAATTATTTTTTGAATAATTTACTATAGAAAAGGCAATCCCTGGCGTAATTAAAATTTGCGACAGTATAAAATTATTTTTTGAATAATTTACTATAGAAAAGGCAATCCCTGGCGCAATTAAAATTTGCGACAGTAAAAAATTATTTTTTGAATAATTTACTGTAGAAAAGGCAATACCTGGCGCAATTACAATTTGCGACAGTAAAAAATTATTTTTTGAATAATTTACTATAGAAAAGGCAATCCCTGGCGTAATTACAATTTGCGACAGTAAAAAATTATTTTTTGAATAATTTACTATAGAAAAGGCAATCCCTGGCGCAATTAAAACTTGCGATAGTAAAAAATTATTTTTTGAATAATTTACTATAGAAAAGGCAATCCCTGGCGGATTTGAAATTTGCGACAGTAAAAAATTATTTTTTGATTAATATACTATAGAAAAGGCAATCCCTGGCGTAATTAAAATTTGCGACAGTATAAAATTATTTTTTGAATAATTTACTATAGAAAAGGCAATCCCTGGCGTAATTAAAATTTGCGACAGTAAAAAATTATTTTTTTTGCAAAATTTACTATAGAAAAGGGAATCCCTGGCGTAATTAAAATTTGCTACAGTTGAAAATTATTTTTTGAATAATTTACTATAGAAAAGGCAATCCCTGGCGCAATTAAAATTTGCGACAATAAAAAATTATTTTTTGAATAATTTACTGTAGAAAAGGCAATCCCTGGCGCAATTACAATTTGCGACAGTAAAAAATTATTTTTTGAATAATTTACTATAGAAAAGGCAATCCCTGGCGTAATTACAATTTGCGACAGTAAAAAATTATTTTTTGAATAATTTACTATAGAAAAGGCAATCCCTGGCGCAATTAAAATTTGCGACAGTAAAAAATTATTTTTTGAATAATTTACTATAGAACAGGCAATCCCTGGCGTAATTAAAATTTGCGACAGTAGAAAATTATTTTTTGAATAATTTACTATAGAAAAGGCACAATCCCTGGCGTAATTAAAATTTGCGACAGTATAAAATTATTTTTTGAATAATTTACTATAGAAAAGGCAATCCCTGGCGTAATTAAAACTTGCGATAGTAAAAAATTATTTTTTGAATAATTTACTATAGAAAAGGCAATCCCTGGCGGATTTGAAATTTGCGACAGTAAAAAATTATTTTTTGAATAATTTACTATAGAAAAGGCAATCCCTGGCGTAATTAAAATTTGCGACAGTAGAAAATTATTTTTTGAATAATTTACTATAGAAAAGGCAATCCCTGGCGCACTTAAAATTTGCGACAGTACACAATTTTTTTGGAATAATTTACTATAGAAAGGGCAATCCCTGGCGTATTTAAAATTTGCGACAGTAAAAAATTAATGTGTGAGAAATTTACTATAGAAAAGGCAATCCCTGGCGTAATTAAAATTTGCGACAGTAGAAAATTATTTTTTGAATAATTTACTATAGAAAAGGCAATCCCTGGCGCACTTAAAATTTGCGACAGCATAAAATAATTTTTTGAATAATTTACTATAGAAAAGGCAATCCTTGGCGTAATTAAAATTTGCGACAGTAGAAAATTATTTTTTGAATAATTTACTATAGAAAAGGCAATCCCTGGCGTAATTAAAATTTGCGACAGTATAAAATTATTTTTTGAATAATTTACTATAGAAAAGGCAATCCCTGGCGGATTTGAAATTTGCGACAGTAAAAAATTATTTTTTGAATAATTTACTATAGAAAAGGCAATCCCTGGCGTAATTAAAATTTGCGACAGTAGAAAATTATTTTTTGAATAATTTACTATAGAAAAGGCAATCCCTGGCGCACTTAAAATTTGCGACAGTACAAAATTATTTTTTGAATAATTTACTATAGAAAAGGCAATCCCTGGCGTATTTAAAATTTGCGACAGTAAAAAATTAATTTGTGAGAAATTTACTATAGAAAAGGCAATCCCTGGCGTAATTAAAATTTGCAACAGTAGAAAATTATTTTTTGAATAATTTACTATAGAAAAGGCAATCCCTGGCGCACTTAAAATTTGCGACAGCATAAAATTATTTTTTGAATAATTTACTATAGAAAAGGCAATCCCTGGCGTAATTAAAATTTGCGACAGTAGAAAATTATTTTTTGAATAATTTACTATAGAAAAGGCAATCCCTGGCGCAATTAAAATTTGCGACAGTAGAAAATTATTTTTTGATTAATTTACTATAGAAAAGGCAATCCCTGGCGTAATTAAAATTTGCGACAGTAAAAAATTATTATTTGAATAATTTACTATAGAAAAGGCAATCCCTGGCGTATTTAAAATTTGCGACAGTAAAAAAATATTTTTTGAATAATTTACTATAGAAAAGGCAATCCCTGGCGCAATTAAAATTTGCGACAGTAGAAAATTCTTTTTTGAATAATTTACTATAGAAAAGGCAATCCCTGTCGTAATTAAAATTTGCGACAGTAGAAAATTATTTTTTGAATAATTTACTATAGAAAAGGCAATCCCTGGCGGATTTGAAATTTGCGACAGTAAAAATTATTTTTTGAATAATTTACTATAGAAAAGGCAATCCTTGGCGGATTTGAAATTTGCGACAGTAAAAAATTATTTTTTGAATAATTTACTATAGAAAAGGCAATCCCTGGCGTAATTAAAACTTGCGATAGTAAAAAATTATTTTTTGAATAATTTACTATAGAAAAGGCAATCCCTGGCGTAATTAAAATTTGCGACAGTTGAAAATTATTTTTTGAATAATTTACTATAGAAAAGGCAATCCCTGGCGTAATTAAAATTTGCGACAGTAGAAAATTATTTTTTGAATAATTTACTATAGAAAAGGCACAATCCCTGGTGTAATTAAAATTTGCGACAGTATAAAATTATTTTTTGAATAATTTACTATAGAAAAGGCAATCCCTGGCGTAATTAAAACTTGCGATAGTAAAAAATTATTTTTTGAATAATTTACTATAGAAAAGGCAATCCCTGGCGGATTTGAAATTTGCGACAGTAAAAAATTATTTTTTGAATAATTTACTATAGAAAAGGCAATCCCTGGCGTAATTAAAATTTGCGACAGTAGAAAATTATTTTTTGAATAATTTACTATAGAAAAGGCAATCCCTGGCGCACTTAAAATTTGCGACAGTACAAAATTATTTTTTGAATAATTTACTATAGAAAAGGTAATCCCTGGCGTATTTAAAATTTGCGACAGTAAAAAATTAATTTGTGAGAAATTTACTATAGAAAAGGCAATCCCTGGCGTAATTAAAATTTGCGACAGTAGAAAATTATTTTTTGAATAATTTACTATAGAAAAGGCAATCCCTGGCGCACTTAAAATTTGCGACAGCATAAAATTATTTTTTGAATAATTTACTATAGAAAAGGCAATCCCTGGCGTAATTAAAATTTGCGACAGTAGAAAATTATTTTTTGAATAATTTACTATAGAAAAGGCAATCCCTGGCGTAATTAAAATTTGCGACAGGATAAAATTATTTTTTGAATAATTTACTATAGAAAAGGCAATCCCTGGCGTAATTAAAACTTGCGGTAGTAAAAAATTATTTTTTGAATAATTTACTATAGAAAAGGCAATCCCTGCCGGATTTGAAATTTGCGTGAGTAAAAAATTATTTTTTGAATAATTTACTATAGAAAAGGCAATCCCTGGCGTAATTAAAATTTGCGGTAGTAAAAAATTATTTTTTGAATAATTTACTATAGAAAAGGCAATCCCTGGCGTAATTAAAATTTGCGACAGTAAAAAATTATTTTTTTTGCAAAATTTACTATAGAAAAGGGAATCCCTGGCGTAATTAAAATTTGCTACAGTTGAAAATTATTTTTTGAATAATTTACTATAGAAAAGGCAATCCCTGGCGCAATTAAAATTTGCGACAATAAAAAATTATTTTTTGAATAATTTACTGTAGAAAAGGCAATCCCTGGCGCAATTACAATTTGCGACAGTAAAAAATTATTTTTTGAATAATTTACTATAGAAAAGGCAATCCCTGGCGTAATTACAATTTGCGACAGTAAAAAATTATTTTTTGAATAATTTACTATAGAAAAGGCAATCCCTGGCGCAATTAAAATTTGCGACAGTAAAAAATTATTTTTTGAATAATTTACTATAGAACAGGCAATCCCTGGCGTAATTAAAATTTGCGACAGTAGAAAATTATTTTTTGAATAATTTACTATAGAAAAGGCACAATCCCTGGCGTAATTAAAATTTGCGACAGTATAAAATTATTTTTTGAATAATTTACTATAGAAAAGGCAATCCCTGGCGTAATTAAAACTTGCGATAGTAAAAAATTATTTTTTGAATAATTTACTATAGAAAAGGCAATCCCTGGCGGATTTGAAATTTGCGACAGTAAAAAATTATTTTTTGAATAATTTACTATAGAAAAGGCAATCCCTGGCGTAATTAAAATTTGCGACAGTAGAAAATTATTTTTTGAATAATTTACTATAGAAAAGGCAATCCCTGGCGCACTTAAAATTTGCGACAGTACACAATTTTTTTGGAATAATTTACTATAGAAAGGGCAATCCCTGGCGTATTTAAAATTTGCGACAGTAAAAAATTAATGTGTGAGAAATTTACTATAGAAAAGGCAATCCCTGGCGTAATTAAAATTTGCGACAGTAGAAAATTATTTTTTGAATAATTTACTATAGAAAAGGCAATCCCTGGCGCACTTAAAATTTGCGACAGCATAAAATAATTTTTTGAATAATTTACTATAGAAAAGGCAATCCTTGGCGTAATTAAAATTTGCGACAGTAGAAAATTATTTTTTGAATAATTTACTATAGAAAAGGCAATCCCTGGCGTAATTAAAATTTGCGACAGTATAAAATTATTTTTTGAATAATTTACTATAGAAAAGGCAATCCCTGGCGGATTTGAAATTTGCGACAGTAAAAAATTATTTTTTGAATAATTTACTATAGAAAAGGCAATCCCTGGCGTAATTAAAATTTGCGACAGTAGAAAATTATTTTTTGAATAATTTACTATAGAAAAGGCAATCCCTGGCGCACTTAAAATTTGCGACAGTACAAAATTATTTTTTGAATAATTTACTATAGAAAAGGCAATCCCTGGCGTATTTAAAATTTGCGACAGTAAAAAATTAATTTGTGAGAAATTTACTATAGAAAAGGCAATCCCTGGCGTAATTAAAATTTGCAACAGTAGAAAATTATTTTTTGAATAATTTACTATAGAAAAGGCAATCCCTGGCGCACTTAAAATTTGCGACAGCATAAAATTATTTTTTGAATAATTTACTATAGAAAAGGCAATCCCTGGCGTAATTAAAATTTGCGACAGTAGAAAATTATTTTTTGAATAATTTACTATAGAAAAGGCAATCCCTGGCGCAATTAAAATTTGCGACAGTAGAAAATTATTTTTTGATTAATTTACTATAGAAAAGGCAATCCCTGGCGTAATTAAAATTTGCGACAGTAAAAAATTATTATTTGAATAATTTACTATAGAAAAGGCAATCCCTGGCGTATTTAAAATTTGCGACAGTAAAAAAATATTTTTTGAATAATTTACTATAGAAAAGGCAATCCCTGGCGCAATTAAAATTTGCGACAGTAGAAAATTCTTTTTTGAATAATTTACTATAGAAAAGGCAATCCCTGTCGTAATTAAAATTTGCGACAGTAGAAAATTATTTTTTGAATAATTTACTATAGAAAAGGCAATCCCTGGCGGATTTGAAATTTGCGACAGTAAAAATTATTTTTTGAATAATTTACTATAGAAAAGGCAATCCTTGGCGGATTTGAAATTTGCGACAGTAAAAAATTATTTTTTGAATAATTTACTATAGAAAAGGCAATCCCTGGCGTAATTAAAACTTGCGATAGTAAAAAATTATTTTTTGAATAATTTACTATAGAAAAGGCAATCCCTGGCGTAATTAAAATTTGCGACAGTTGAAAATTATTTTTTGAATAATTTACTATAGAAAAGGCAATCCCTGGCGTAATTAAAATTTGCGACAGTAGAAAATTATTTTTTGAATAATTTACTATAGAAAAGGCACAATCCCTGGTGTAATTAAAATTTGCGACAGTATAAAATTATTTTTTGAATAATTTACTATAGAAAAGGCAATCCCTGGCGTAATTAAAACTTGCGATAGTAAAAAATTATTTTTTGAATAATTTACTATAGAAAAGGCAATCCCTGGCGGATTTGAAATTTGCGACAGTAAAAAATTATTTTTTGAATAATTTACTATAGAAAAGGCAATCCCTGGCGTAATTAAAATTTGCGACAGTAGAAAATTATTTTTTGAATAATTTACTATAGAAAAGGCAATCCCTGGCGCACTTAAAATTTGCGACAGTACAAAATTATTTTTTGAATAATTTACTATAGAAAAGGTAATCCCTGGCGTATTTAAAATTTGCGACAGTAAAAAATTAATTTGTGAGAAATTTACTATAGAAAAGGCAATCCCTGGCGTAATTAAAATTTGCGACAGTAGAAAATTATTTTTTGAATAATTTACTATAGAAAAGGCAATCCCTGGCGCACTTAAAATTTGCGACAGCATAAAATTATTTTTTGAATAATTTACTATAGAAAAGGCAATCCCTGGCGTAATTAAAATTTGCGACAGTAGAAAATTATTTTTTGAATAATTTACTATAGAAAAGGCAATCCCTGGCGTAATTAAAATTTGCGACAGGATAAAATTATTTTTTGAATAATTTACTATAGAAAAGGCAATCCCTGGCGTAATTAAAACTTGCGGTAGTAAAAAATTATTTTTTGAATAATTTACTATAGAAAAGGCAATCCCTGCCGGATTTGAAATTTGCGTGAGTAAAAAATTATTTTTTGAATAATTTACTATAGAAAAGGCAATCCCTGGCGTAATTAAAATTTGCGGTAGTAAAAAATTATTTTTTGAATAATTTACTATAGAAAAGGCAATCCCTGCCGGATTTGAAATTTGCGTGAGTAAAAAATTATTTTTTGAATAATTTACTATAGAAAAGGCAATCCCTGGCGTAATTAAAATTTGCGACAGTAGAAAATTATTTTTTGAATAATTTACTATAGAAAAGGCAATCCCTGGCGCAATTAAAATTTGCGACAGTAGAAAATTATTTTTTGATTAATTTACTATAGAAAAGGCAATCCCTGGCGTAATTAAAATTTGCGACAGTAGAAAATTATTTTTTGAATAATTTACTATAGAAAAGGCAATCCCTGGCGTAATTAAAATTTGCGACAGTATAAAATTATTTTTTGCAAAATTTACTGTAGAAAAGGCAATCCCTGGCGCAATTAAAACTTTCGATAGAAAAAAATTATTTTTTGAAAAGTTTACTATAGAAAAGGCAATCCCTGGCGTAATTAAAATTTGCGACAGTAAAAAATTATTTTTTGAATAATTTACTATAGAAAAGGCAATCCCTGGCGCACTTAAAATTTGCGACAGTAGAAAATTATTTTTTGAATAATTTACTATAGAAAAGGCAATCCCTGGCGCACTTAAAATTTGCGACAGTATAAAATTATTTTTTGAATAATTTACTATAGAAAAGGCAATCCCTGGCGTAATTAAAATTTGCGACAGTATAAAATTATTTTTTGAATAATTTACTATAGAAAAGGCAATCCCTGGCGTAATTAAAATTTGCGACAGTAGAAAATTATTTTTTGAATAATTTACTATAGAAGAGGCAATCCCTGGCGTAATTAAAATTTGCGACAGTATAAAATTATTTTTTGCAAAATTTACTGTAGAAAAGGCAATCCCTGGCGCAATTAAAATTTGCGACAGTAAGAAATTAATTTGTGAGAAATTTACTATAGAAAAGGCAACCCCTGGGATATTTAAAATTTGCGACAGTAAAAAATTATTTTTTGAATCATATACTATAGAAAAGGCAATCCCTGGTGTAATTAAAATTTGCGACAGTATAAAATTATTTTTTGAATAATTTACTATAGAAAAGGCAATCCCTGTCGTAATTAAAATTTGCGACAGTAGAAAATTATTTTTTGAATAATTTACTATAGAAAAGGCAATCCCTGGCGCAATTAAAATTTGCGACAGTTGAAAATTATTTTTTGAATAATTTACTATAGAAAAGGCAATTCCTGGGATATTTAAAATTTGCGACAGTAAAAAATTATTTTTTGAATAATTTACTATAGAAAAGGCAATCCCTGGCGTAATTAAAATTTGCGACAGTAAAAAATTATTTTTTGAATAATTTACTATAGAAAAGGCAATCCCTGGCGCAATTAAAACTTGCGACAGTAGAAAATTATTTTTTGAATAATTTACTATAGAAAAGGCAATCCCTGGCGCACTTAAAATTTGCGACAGTATAAAATTATTTTTTGAATAATTTACTATAGAAAAGGCAATCCCTGGCGTAATTAAAACTTGCGACAGTAGAAAATTATTTTTTTGCAAAATTTACTATAGAAACGGCAATCCCTGGCGTAATTAAAATTTGCGACAGTTGAAAATTATTTTTTGAATAATTTACTATAGAAAAGGCAATCCCTGGCGTAATTAAAATTTGCGACAGTATAAAATTATTTTTTGAATAATTTACTATAGAAAAGGCAATCCCTGGCGCACTTAAAATTTGCGACAGTATAAAATTATTTTTTGAATAATTTACTATAGAAAAGGCAATCCCTGTCGTAATTAAAATTTGCGACAGTAGAAAATTATTTTTTGAATAATTTACTATAGAAAAGGCAATCCCTGGCGCAATTAAAATTTGCGACAGTTGAAAATTATTTTTTTGAATAATTTACTATAGAAAAGGCAATCCCTGGCGTAATTAAAATTTGCGACAGTAAAAAATTATTTTTTGAATAATTTACTATAGAAAAGGCAATCCCTGGCGCAATTAAAATTTGCGACAGTAGAAAATTCTTTTTTGAATAATTTACTATAGAAAAGGCAATCCCTGTCGTAATTAAAATTTGCGACAGTAGAAAATTATTTTTTGAATAATTTACTATAGAAAAGGCAATCCCTGGCGGATTTGAAATTTGCGACAGTAAAATTATTTTTTGAATACTTTACTATAGAAAAGGCAATCCTTGGCGGATTTGAAATTTGCGACAGTAAAAAAATTATTTTTGAATAATTTACTATAGAAAAGGCAATCCCTGGCGTAATTAAAACTTGCGATAGTAAAAAATTATTTTTTGAATAATTTACTATAGAAAAGGCAATCCCTGGCGTAATTAAAATTTGCGACAGTTGAAAATTATTTTTTGAATAATTTACTATAGAAAAGGCAATCCTGGCGTAATTAAAATTTGCGACAGTAGAAAAATTATTTTTTGAATAATTTACTATAGAAAAGGCACAATCCCTGGCGTAATTAAAATTTGCGACAGTATAAAATTATTTTTTGAATAATTTACTATAGAAAAGGCAATCCCTGGCGTAATTAAAACTTGCGATAGTAAAAAATTATTTTTTGAATAATTTACTATAGAAAAGGCAATCCCTGGCGGATTTGAAATTTGCGACAGTAAAAAATTATTTTTTGAATAATTTACTATAGAAAAGTCAATCCCTGCCGTAGTTAAAATTTGCGACAGTAGAAAATTATTTTTTGAATAATTTACTATAGAAAAGGCAATCCCTGGCGCACTTAAAATTTGCGACAGTACAAAATTATTTTTTGAATAATTTACTATAGAAAAGGTAATCCCTGGCGTATTTAAAATTTGCGACAGTAAAAAATTAATTTGTGAGAAATTTACTATAGAAAAGGCAATCCCTGGCGTAATTAAAATTTGCGACAGTAGAAAATTATTTTTTGAATAATTTACTATAGAAAAGGCAATCCCTGGCGCACTTAAAATTTGCGACAGCATAAAATTATTTTTTGAATAATTTACTATAGAAAAGGCAATCCCTGGCGTAATTAAAATTTGCGACAGTAGAAAATTATTTTTTGAATAATTTACTATAGAAAAGGCAATCCCTGGCGTAATTAAAATTTGCGACAGTATAAAATTATTTTTTGAATAATTTACTATAGAAAAGGCAATCCCTGGCGTAATTAAAACTTGCGGTAGTAAAAAATTATTTTTTGAATAATTTACTATAGAAAAGGCAATCCCTGCCGGATTTGAAATTTGCGTGAGTAAAAAATTATTTTTTGAATAATTTACTATAGAAAAGGCAATCCCTGGCGTATTAAAATTTGCGACAGTAGAAAATTATTTTTTGAATAATTTACTATAGAAAAGGCAATCCCTGGCGTAATTAAAATTTGCGATAGTAAAAATTATTTTTTGAATAATTTACTATAGAAAAGGCAATCCCTGGCGTAATTAAAATTTGCGACAGTATAAAATTATTTTTTGCAAAATTTACTATAGAAAAGGCAATCCCTGGCGCAATTAAAATTTGCGACAGTAGAAAACTATTTTTTGATTAATTTACTATAGAAAAGGCAATCCCTGGCGTAATTAAAATTTGCGACAATAGAAAATTATTTTTTGAATAATTTACTATAGAAAAGGCAATCCCTGGCGTAATTAAAATTTGCGACAGTATAAAATTATTTTTTGCAAAATTTACTGTAGAAAAGGCAATCCCTGGCGCAATTAAAACTTTCGATAGTAAAAAATTATTTTTTGAAAAGTTTACTATAGAAAAGGCAATCCCTGGCGTAATTAAAATTTGCGACAGGAAAAAATTATTTTTTGAATAATTTACTATAGAAAAGGCAATCCCTGGCGCACTTAAAATTTGCGACAGTAGAAAATTATTTTTTGAATAATTTACTATAGAAAAGGCAATCCCTGGCGCACTTAAAATTTGCGACAGTATAAAATTATTTTTTGAATAATTTACTATAGAAAAGGCAATCCCTGGCGTAATTAAAATTTGCGACAGTATAAAATTATTTTTTGAATAATTTACTATAGAAAAGGCAATCCCTGGCGTAATTAAAATTTGCGACAGTAGAAAATTATATTTTGAATAATTTACTATAGAAAAGGCAATCCCTGGCGTAATTAAAATTTGCGACAGTATAAAATTATTTTTTGCAAAATTTACTGTAGAAAAGACAATCCCTGGCGCAATTAAAATTTGCGACAGTAAGAAATTAATTTGTGAGAAATTTACTATAGAAAAGGCAATCCCTGGGATATTTAAAATTTGCGACAGTAAAATATTATTTTTTGAATAATTTACTATAGAAAAGGCAATCCCTGGCGTAATTAAAATTTGCGACAGTATAAAATTATTTTTTGAATAATTTACTATAGAAAAGGCAATCCCTGGCGTAATTAAAATTTGCGAAAGTTGAAAATTATTTTTTGAATAATTTACTATAGAAAAGGCAATCCCTGGCGTAATTAAAATTTGCGACAGTATAAAATTATTTTTTGAATAATTTACTATAGAAAAGGCAATCCCTGGCGTCATTAAAATTTGCGACAGTAAAAAATTATTTTTTGAATAATTTACTATAGAAAAGGCAATCCCTGGCGCAATTACAATTTGCGACAGTAGAAAATTATTTTTTGAATAATTTACTATAAAAAAGGCAATCCCTGGCGTAATTAAAATTTGCGACAGTAGAAAATTATTTTTTGAATAATTTACTATAGAAAAGGCAATCCCTGGCGGATTTGTAATTTGCAACAGTAAAAAATTATTTTTTGAATAATT